>CM077149.1:63338210-63606135 GCA_039583875.1 Platanthera guangdongensis | reverse complement strand
ATGATTTGTCAAGATCTGGTTGAGGGTATTGATGTAGAGGAAGGAATAGTTCTTCTATTTGAGGTGGAGCTGGTGAAACTAAAGTTGGAGATGGGGTTGAAATTATGATGGTGGATGAAATTTGAAATGGTGGAGGTGACTGGTGGAGATGATTAAGAGGTGGAGGAGGTGGAGAAGCAGTAGGCAAGTCTTCTGTAGGGGCTGGAGAGACTTGAGGGGAAGAGACTGTAACAGTCCTTTTGTGCCTGAAGTTGCAGCTGCAGAGGGCCTGCTGGGCTTCAAATTTGTCCATCCCACTTGCCAAACAGGGCACAGGAGAGCCTCTTTGAGACATTGATATGCATCCCATTTGATACTAGCAGAGCAGGGCATCTGTTTTGAAGAAACAGCCCTAGTATCCTTCCATAATTCACAAAATTTTTATTGATCTTCTTCTTACTCAGATCAAAGAAAATCTCTCCCAGTTTAATTGTTTCTTATCTACAATAGCACCCATCAAACATAGTTGATACCTGGAGATGGTATCATTGGCTGAATGTTTGGCCAAAAGCACTTTTCCCACAACATCAGCTAAAAATATGTATTCCACAGATAGATTTTTCTTCAGAAGCTTGCTAGGGTTTGCATCTGAGTGACCTATTCTTTGAAGTACATCATAAACTTCTTCTCCAAAAAGTTCAATAGAGTCTTCTTCAGAATTTATTCCAAAAATTTTTCTCAGAATAGTAGGTGTCAGAGGTAGCTGGTTCCAGAAATTGTACCAATAACCGTATTCTGGTCCTGGTTGTGGGCAGTATAGACCCACTCCTTGATTTCATCAGCAACCAATTTTATTCTGGTAGACGTTATAGTGACTAGCTTTTGTTCCTTGAAAAGTTCTAGAATGTCTTGGAAAACCTGATCACAGTTATTGAAAGAGTCCATGTCAATGTCAAAACCTGCATCAAATTTCATGGCGGTCAGGACTGCAACTGAGACGGTCATTATTCCCTGCAAAAATCAAAAAACAAACGACCAAGTGTAGAGAAGTTTGTAGGGAAAGAGAATTTTTGCAGAAAGTATGAAAGCGCAAGGGAGAACAACGGCCGAAAAAAAAAGTTTTATATTAGGGTTCAACGCAGAAAAGGAAAAATCGTTGAACTCAGTTCGACGATCGGGGCTTCTAAAGGAAACTGAAGGGTTATCAACATCGTCGATCTCCGTTCGATGATATTTGAGAGCGTCGAGCTCCATTCGATGATAGTTCAGAAACAAAATCGTCGAGCTTCGTTCGACGATCGCTGACCTGGAGAGATAGTTGAGCACTATCTGAGAAGCGCTGAACTCTGGTCGACAATTTCGGAAAGCGTCGATCTCCGTTCGACGATCAGGGGAAAATCGTCGAGCGCAGTTCAGAGACCAAAAACACTCTATACACTAGAAAAAATCAAGAAGTTTGCCTAGTCTTGATCATTTTTTAGAGTTTTAAAATCTTGGATATTATTTTAGACTTCCTCCATCTAACATTCCTAACTGATTTAGGAAGGTGTGTTTCTTTTCATCCAAGGGTTTGGTGAAAATATCTCCCGTCTGCAAATCAGTTGGGATATATTGAAGTTCAATTTTATTTTTCTCAACATTATCCCTTAAAAAGTGATGCCTAATTTCTATATGTTTTGTCCTACTATGGAGGACTGGATTTTGAGCTATAGAAATAGCACTGGAATTATCATAAAAGATTTTAGACTTCTCTAAGTTGTAGCCATAGTCTAGGAGTTGGTTTGAATCCACAATATTTGTGAACAACAACTGCCTGCAGCCATATATTCAGCTTCAGCAGTTGAAGTTGACACAGATGTTTGTTTCTTGCAAAACCAAGAGACAAGTCTGTCACCAAGAAACTGACAAGTTCCACTGGTTCTTTTCCTATCAATTCTGCATCCAGCATAATCAGCGTCAGAAAATCCAGTTAAGTCAAATGCTGAATCTTTTGGATACCAGAGACCTAGATTTGGACAACTTTTAACATACCTGAGAATCCTTTTTACTAATGTTAGGTGTGACTCTCTAGGGCTCACTTGGAATCTAGCACATATGCATGTAGCAAATATTATGTCAGGTCTACTAGCTGTAAGGTACAGTAAAGAGCCAATCATTGCTCTATATGTTGTCTGATCAACAGGTTTCCCATGTTCATCAGCATCCAATACAGCATTAGTAGGCATAGGTGTTTTCATAAATGTTGCTTCAGACATACCAAATTTCTTAACCAATTTTTTTGCATACTTGGTTTGAGAAATGAATATGCCTTCAGCATGTTGTTTGACTTGCAATCCTAGAAAGAAGGATAGCTCACCATGCTACTCATTTCAAATTTAAAATGCATTAGGTTGGAGAACCTTCTGCACAAATTTGAATCAGTTGAAACAAAAATAATATCATCTACATAGATTTGTACTAGTAGGGTATGGACTAATGAGTTCTAATAAAAAGAGTTTGGTCTACTCTACCCCTTATAAACTCATTTTTCAGGAGAAAGCATGCTAGGGTCTCATACCATGCTCTAGGAGCTTGCTTGAGACCACATAATGCTTTATTCGATTTAAAAACATAATCAGGATGGGTTGGAGAGATAAAACCTGGAGGTTGTCTGACATAGACTTCCTCTTTGATGTCTCCATGGAGGAACGCACTCTTTACATCCATCTGGTACACTTTGAAGCCTTTGGGTACTGCATATGCTAAGAAGATTCTAATTGCCTCCAACCTTGCAACTGGTGCAAAAGTCTAGTCATAATCTATGCCTTCTTATTGAGAGTACCATTAAGCAACTAGCCTTGCCTTGTTCCTTACAATTACTCAATGATCTTCCAATTTGTTTCTGAACACCCACTTTGTTCCAACAATGGAGTGATCCTTAGGCCTTGGTACTAGTTCCCAAACTTTATTCCTTTCAAATTGATGCAACTCTTCTTGCATTGCAATGATCCAGTGTAGATCTTGCTCAGCATCTTGAATGGACTGAGGTTCAATTTGAGAAAGGAAGCAAGTGTGCATCAGGTTTTGGTTGACCTGATTTCTAGTGTGCACACCAACAGAGATGTATCGAATCACTTGGGAAATTGGATGGTCTCTTGATGTTACTAAATCAACAGGTGGTGTTGATTGTTCACCAACTTGTGTTGTTATTTCCTCTTGTGGTACAACAACTAGCTCTTCAAGAAGTTTCTCTTCATGATGTTGAATGTCTTCTTTATCTTCACTGCTTTCCTCTTTTTGAATGATTTGTAATCTGTCCAAGTCTTCAGTAAGAGAATGTACCTGCAAAGGTTCTATAGTAGAAGTATTCTTCTCCTTGAAAGACATGTTTGTTTCATCAAAAGATATGTGAACAGATTCTTCAATTTTAAGAGTTGATTTATTATATACCCTATAAGCCTTACTGATCATGGAGTATCCCAGAAACACTCCTTCATCAGCTTTACCTTGAAATTTTGCTAAATATCTCTTGTCATTATTGTGAATATAACACATACAACCAAAAATTCTAAAATAATCTACTTTAGGTTTCTTCCCTTTGAGTAATTCATAGGGAGTCTTGCCCTTCAGTTTATGTATTAAACTTCTGTTCAGCATATAGTTGGAGGTGTTCACTGCCTCTACCCAAAAAGATAGAGGAAGGTGAGCATCTGACAACAATGTAGTGACAGATTCAATAAGGGTTCTATTTTTCCTTTCAGCTATCCCATTTTGTTGAGGAGTTCTAGGAGTTGAGAAAGTGTGCATGTTCCCTTCACTCTGACAGAACTCTTGCATAAGAAGAGAATCAAATTCTATCTCATGATCACTTCTGATCAGGGCAATGTGAGTATTGAACTAAGTCTGTATGCATTTGAGAAACTTTGTCAAACACTTAAAGTTATCAGACTTCTTCCTCAGAAAGAACACCCATGTGAATGTAGAGAAGTCATCTACAACTACTAAAGTGTAAGATTTCCCTCCTAAGCTTCGTACTGTAATGGGTTCAAAAAGATCCATGTGTAACAGATACAAAATCCTAGGTGAATCACTCTTATTAAGTGACTTGAAGCTATTTTTAGTTTGCTTGCCTAATTGACAAGCCCTGCAGAGTCCTTCCTTCTTGTAGGGGCCAGAAGGTAGTCCTCTAACAAGGTTGTCCATGGATATCCTACCAATGGTTCTTAGGTTTATATGTCCTAGTCTCTTATGCCATAAAACATTAGGTTTACTAACAGAATTAAATAGGCAAATATCTACTTTTGTTGAAAGAAAGTCAACTAAGTAGATGTTACCTTTCCTTTTACCTGTCAACACAGTTGTGTTGTCCTTGATTTGATCTTGTATAGGGCTTTGCTGAAAGTCACGTGGTAGCCTTCATCACATAGCTGACTGATACTGATCAAATTGTGCTTCAGTCCTTCCACATAGGCTACCTTCTTGAATGTGACTATGCCAATCTGGACTGCACCATATCCTTTAGTTTGTCCAAAGTTTGAATCACCAAATATGACTTTGGGTCCAGGCTTGGCTTTAAAGGATGTGAGGTTGTCCCTATTTCCTGTCATGTGCTTTGAGCACCCACTATCCAAATACCATTACTGGTTTGGTGTTGGATAGGTCTTCACCTGCACATAAAATAATTCACTTGTTTTTGACCCAGTTTACCTTGGGCCTAGGTTGATAACCTTTAAATTCAGAGATAAATGACATCCCTGGTTGACTCTTATAACCTTCAGGATGATATCTCCTTGGAGGTATTATCCATTCAGTATAAGGGTTAAATCTTTGGGATGAAGGACCCCTAGGATTGGATTTTGATTTACCCTTGAAAGAATTTCCAAAGCTCTGATCTCTATTCGACGATCGTTGACCTGCGTTCGACGATCTTGGGTCAGATCGTCGAGCTCCGTTCGACGTTTGACTGTGGCAGAGTTTAGGAATTAGAGATCGTCGACCTGAGTTCGACGATTTTGCCTGAGATCGTCGATCTGCGTTCGGCGATCGTCGAGCTCCGTTCGGCGATTTCTGCTAGATCTTGGTTTTCTTAGGTAGATCAGAATTTTTCCTAGCTACCTCTACAACTCCCTTCCCTTTATCAGAAATAAACTTAATTGGGGTTGTTAGAACTATAGGTTGGTTGGATGAAGCACCCATGCCCAGTATACTATTGAATCTAGAGTTCACTGTGCTTGTGATGTCCATTAGCTTGATGCTTCTCCCATTGAGGGACTCTTCAAGCTTCTTGGCCTCTGATAGCTCACTTTTTAGTGAAGCTATCTGCTCCCTACAACACTCCAACTCCTCAGAGAGTTTGATGTGTTCTGATTTTAAGGTACTATGTTCAGACAATTGATTTCTGAGAGAAATGATTTCCTTCTCAGATTTTAATAGGTCTAAACATAGTGCTATAAATTCATACTTAAAGTCCTCAGAATTGAAATCAAAAGAGTCTATTGCCTGGTCTTCTTCAGGTTGAGTCTCTGATTCTGACTCTGAATCTTCTGCATCAGAATTGTGTTGTGAGGCATTGATAGCCATCATGCAGAATTCCTTCTCTTCAGCATCATCGTCATCATCACTTGAGCTGGATGAAGCTTCTGATTCCTCTTCAGTCTCACTCCAAGATTCAGCAACAAATCCCTTCCTTGTGTGTTTATTCTTGCTTGAGGAGGGTTTGCCATTGCTATTCTTCTTGAAGTCCTTGTCCTTTCTTCTTTCTCTCTTGTCCTTTCTGTCCTTATTTTTGTTCTCTGGACACTAAGGCACAATGTGGCCTGGTTTCCTGCAACCAAAGCAAACAATTTCTTTATTATTTGACTTATAATACCTTGGCTTGTCATGCTCTTTGTATGATCTCTTCCTGAAGTCCTTTCTGGCCATCTTGTAAAATCTTTTGGCCAGCAGACTAAGCACCTCATCATTTCCTGGGATTTTGTCTTCAGGCTGATCTTCAGTGGCTTTGAAAGCTATTGTCTTTTCCTTTCTTGTGGCTGGTGAGGCAGCCTTCTGCTCTTCTTCTCTATTATTGATGAGCAGCTCATAAGACTTGAGCTTGCCCAAGAGAGCTTCCGTGGTGATCTCATTGAGACTTCTGGCATCCTTGATTAGCCAGATCCTTGAGTCCCAAGTGCTTGGGAAGCACATTAGGATTTTGTCATTTAGCTCAGTCAGTGAGATCTCTTTATCCAAAGTTTTCAGCTCATTGACTATCAGACTGAGTCTGTTATACATTTCAGCTACTGACTCAGCTTCTCCTTTCTTGAAATTCTCATATTTGGATATGAGGTGGGATCTTCTGTCTTTTCTTTCATCAGCTGATTGTGAGACTATTTCAGTTAGCTTATCCCAGATTTCCTTTGCTGAGTTGCATTCAGCTAACTTTTGGAAAATTTCATCAGATATAGTCTGGGCTAGAATGTTCATAGCCTTTGCATCTGCAACTTGCCATTTTTTGATGTCAGCATCTGTTCCAGAGGGAGGTGGAACAACACTTATACTTGTGTTCTCTGGAGGTCTTGGACACACTGTCAACACAGAGTTAAAAATGTCGTCATCAATAGAATTCATGTAGAGTCTAATCCTTGCCTTCCAAAGTGCAAACTTGGATAGATTACACACTGGAGGTCTGGTGCTAGCATAATCTTTGTATTGGGCCATGATTTGTGAAGAAATAATTCTAATAACAAAATCTACAACAAGCAGATCTAACTATAGGAATCTTTGGGTTCAGGTGTTAGCCTGTGCAACCACTGAGATGTGGTATTTTTAACCAACCTCGCTTTGATACCAATTGAATATGTTCGTTAGATCTGATAAACTCTAGAGGGGGGGGGGGTGAATAGAGTATGGTGCTTGCTAAAAACTTTTACAACAGCAAATAGTAAATCTAACCATAGAATTATCACAATCTACAAAAGAAACTAATCACAAGCCACAGCCAGAAACAAAAGAAACACAAGTAACCAGAAGACACAAGGAGCTATAGTGGTTCCCCAACCAATCTGGGTACATCCACTATTCTACCACCCTAGTTAGGAATCCACTGCAGGATGAGTTGATCCGTGTCCTGGGCACCAATGAGCTTTTGATAAGGTGCTCAAAAAGCAAACCAGATTTTTTGATCAGGTGTCTTGCCACCAATGAGCTTTTGATAAGGTGCTCAAAAACCACACACAAACTTTGGAAGGGAGTCTGAAAAACCCTTTATAGAGGTGGGGATGAGAGAGTGATGAAAGTCTTCTTTTCTCAATCACAGTGAGAAGACTATGTGGATTCAGTGATGTTGTCAAAGCTCCCCGTGAGATCTGTAGTTGTTCAGGAAGTGAAGCTTTGCAGTAGGGTGATAGGCCTTCAGAATATTGATCTCCAGCAAATGATGATTTTAGCAACAACTGAAATGTGAGGTGTCTGGAGTCTTGAATGATGATGGCCTTGAACATTTGAATCAAGAGAGATCTGAAAATTTCAGATGATTAATCTCCTTTGGTGTTGTGTTCTGTATGAATTCTTGAGACAGAGAATGTCTGCAACTCTCTTTCTTTCTCTGTGTAATAGTTATTGTAAGAGTTGTTGCAGAGAAAATTCCTCTTCTTTTCTTTCTCAGAGTTCTCTACTGGATTGATATTACAGAAGTTGAAGAATTATCTTTTTATTTCTTCTGTCTGAATAGAAATTGTCCATTGTCCAAGATAGTCGTTGGCCTGTCATTAATTACTTCCTTAACTGTAATTGACTTCTGGAGGAAAGTCCAATAAAACATTCCTTCATAATTTCTTGAAACTTGCTCCAGAATAAATGAAAACAGCTACAAGATCTCTGAATTGAATACTGACAATAATTCCATAGCTGTCGAAATTTGAAACGTGAAAATCGTTGAACTGTTCAAAAAATCGTCGAACTGAGCTCCACTATCGGCGAACTGAGCTCAGAGATTTGGACTTATACAGAAACAGAGATCGTCGATCTGAGCTCAACTATCGTTGAACTGAGCTCAGAGATAGCGGAACAAACTGGAGTCAAGATCGTCGAACTGAGCTTGAAGATCGTCGAATGGAGTTTGACGACTTGATGAAGTTGAGCTCAGAGATCGTCGAATGGATTTCGACGACTCGTCGAAGTGAGCTCAACGATCGTCAAATGGAGTTCGACGATTCGTCGTACTGAGCTCGACGAAATGACTTAGTCTCCAAACTGAAAAACCTGGTATTGAGGGCAGCTTCCAAACTAAAATACTAACCCTTAGACTCAATTCTAATTGACCTTTAGATCTATACAATGAGGTCAAAATAGGTTTCCTAAGAGACATAGTGATCCTGACCCAAATCAGTAATAGGGTGTTCCAACAAGTTGTAACGCCCCGAAACTCAAAAGAGCGACGGGGGACGTTTTGGGCCAGCTTTGGGTTCTGGCAGGAGACACACAGCCTGGGACACAGGTGTGTCCCAGGGCGTGTCAGGCTTGTGTCGACACTCAGCCGACAAAGTCGACATGTTGTTATCGACATTGTGTCGAGACTGGGCACACGGCCTACGAAACGGGCGTGTCGCAGGGCGTGTAGACCCGTGTCGACACTCAGCCCGCGAAGTCGACACTCTGCGCTCGACGAAGTGTCGAGACATGGCACACGGCCTGCGACATGGGTGTGTCGCAGGGCATGTCGACCCATGTCGACACTCGTCCCGTGAGTTGACGAATTTTGCTCGACGAGTGTCGAGACAAGGCACACGGCCTAGGACACGGGCGTGTCCAAGGCTGTATCGTCAGGTCGACGATCTTCACTCGACGAAGTGTCGAGCGTCGAGACCGTGTACACGGCCTGGAGCCCAGGCGTGTTGAGGTAGACACGGGAAAGGAAACGGGCGTGTCCTAGAACCCGTGTTGTGCTCGGGTTGTTTTTGGGATAAATCGATGGGGGTACATGGCCGGCCACACGGCCATGTCAGGTGGAACACGGGCGTGTCAGGTCGAACACGAGTGTGTTCAATGCCCGTGTGTTGTTCCAGGCGAGTCGATTTTGACGGCGAATGAGGCACACGGCACCGGACACGTTCGTGTGCCAGGCCGTGTTCGGTCCAGATTGGATATTTCAGTCCCGAATAGAATCTGTTCGTTTCTTTAATTGGTGATCCAACGGCTGGGGGTTGTTCCTGATGGGATATACCCGGGATTGGGGCTTAGAAACCCTCACTTTTCATGAGTTGTTATCTTTCTAAAGCATAGAGAGAGAGGAGAGCCAAGGAAGGAAGAAGAAGCTAGATCCGGCCATTGGAGGAGCTTCGAAGCTCCAAATCGCGAGCCGACTCCGTATCCACGGAGGCAAAGCTAGTGCGGTGTTTTTTCATCCGCTTATTTTTCCATGGCGCCAAAGAAGAACGCAAGGGTAACGATCCTCATCTTGAGCATGTGTAGCTCTCCTTCTTTGCATAGGAAGCCCGCTCTCGCGAGTTTGCGGTGAGTTGGATGCGTTCCTTCGGGTAGATATGTGAAGTCCCCGTTGTTTAGATTCCGTAAGCGAGAACGGACATAGGCATGATGTGTGAAGCCTATCCGGACATGTTGGTCTGGATCGGTGATGTTGCATTGCATAATGCCGGAAAAGACTCCGTGCTATTGGTTGTTTTTCGAGTTTTCTATACGGTAGATTGCAACAGGGAGCCTTGGGTATTAACCCAAAGGTGCACCCGGAAAACTGGGCGGATGCGTGATCTTGCTAAGTTGGTGACCTGAGAGCCAACTTAAACATAACCGGGTTATGTGAATTGTGAATGTGATGGAAATGGGACTCGGTAGAAGTTTGACCCGCGCAAATGGCTTAAATTGTCGTTGCGATGTGAGCACGGGTTAGATGGAACCGTACCCGTTCTATGTCGTTCGGTTAAAGAGACCTAAGGGTACGTGGCACTTGTCGTTGGCATAAATTAGGGTCTTCGGCAGTCTATGACTTAAATTGTCGTGACCCAGGCCAAGAAGATAAAATGCTCATAGGTTTGGCCGTCAAAGTGGAGGTGGTTAGTCCGGAATGTCTATGGCTTTAATTGATGTGACATCGACCGGTTCACCGAGAATGTGCCCTGAGAGCACGGGGCGTGTGGTCGTGCGAGCCAATGTCTGTGATGAAATGAATATATACATATATTGCTCGCTTATGCTAATGAAATGCAGGGAAGGAGCATCGCCGCCCCGAGTTGGGGGTGGGATCATTATAATTTGGTCAACATTGCTGACCGTTGCCTTGTTTTGCCACCGTGCGGTGGTTTGTTGCTTGCAGGTGCTGCTGGACCAAGCGGTTAATAGCGGGCTAAAGCCCATTTTGCGAAGCCGGCCCTCGAAGGTCTAATTGGAGTGCTTACTGCTTTATTCATGTATGACCGGCCTGCGTGCCGTGATTTGTAAAACATGTAATATGAAGTAAACAATTTTTTAAGGCCTTAAGGCGTATACTGGTGTATTTATAACATTCCTATTTGGTATTAGTGGACTTTCATGCTTTAGTGCTGGGTTCTTTATTGCAACTCTTATAAACTACTTCCGCTAGAATGCTCTGTGTAGGACGTTATGATTGGTTGGATGGTTTCCATGAGTAACCACACGGTCTGTCTGTGGCATACGGCGTCGGGCCCCGGCTGGACCTACTGCTATATGCTATGCGACGGATAGGGGGTGTTACACCCCGGATGTTTATTTTGATCATACTTTTAATTAATTCAAGTTGTAGTTAAACTTAGGATTTCTTTAATTCCTTATAAGTTAATCTCGAACTTTTTCTGTGGAATAGCAAAAGCTTAAGTATAGGGGTATTTGATGAGTTGTAAATATACGTATTTTTACGTATGTTTAATAAGTTGTTTTAGTTTATTTTCATCATTTTTACTTATATTTCCTTAATGAATTTCTCCTATTTTGTAAATATTTTGCTAACTTACTTTATTTTGATTTTCTGAAAAATTTCAGGAAAAGTCAAATTTTTGCATAGGTCACGCCCGTGTACTTTGGGTCACGCCCGTGACCAGGGCGTGACAATTCAAACCCGTGAAATCGGCTGCGAATTAAAGAAAAATCATGCGACATGCCTAATGTCATGCTCGTGTCAACCCGACACGACCCGTGATCAAGCCCGTGTCACTCCCGCTCGATGTTTTCCGCTCGACGAACGTCGACTAACCAGACACGCCCAGCATCACGCCCGTGAACTGGGGCGTGACTACTTCACCTGGCCCGACAAGACCCTCACCGTGACTTTTCAACGCGACTCGCGCCCAGTTCCACCTCCCCGACACGCCCACTGTCACGCCCGTGACCTGGGGCGTGACCGCCACGATTTCAGCCGAACTCAACTTTAATGTCAAATCTCGTCAGCCGCATTATGTACGGTGCAGACATGCCCCCCTACACGCCCTTATTAGGGGGCGTGTCCCAGGAAAAATTTCTCTATAAATTCAGAGCTTCTGCTTGTAATCCTGTTGCACTTTTTGGACCCATTTTGCTAAGATGTTATGCTACCTAGATGGATTCCAAATGCTTTGTAAGGGATTTCCCCCCCCCCCCCCCACTCCACTCTGTTTTATTTTCATTTTAGCTTTGTAATAATCTTTTAGTATTAATAAAAATTGTAGTTTTTCTCCGTTATATGTCTTTGGAATGGATCTAAGCAACTCTCCCTTTAGCAATCTTATTTTCACTTGTTTTTCTTTTGTTTTGTTTACGTTCTTTTTGATACAGGTGTGTGTGTGTGTATGAGTGTACTTTTATGCTTTCATATCTTTTATAGTTTTCATAACTTAGGTTTTCCATACTCTTCATATTCATCCTTATAAATTTTTAAAAAGTGTTTTTAAAGTGGTTTTGTTTTTCCTTTTTTGCTTAGTCTTTTTAAATCGCTAAACTTTTTGTTCTTTTATCTTTTCTTCCATCTTTTAAGCATTTTTATCAAGTTATAAGAATGAAAACATATTCGTTTTAATTTTTCAAGCACTTACATTTTTGCGTTTTTTTGCAAAACTTTTTGCTCCATTAATTTTTATTTTCACTTTTTGTGCATTTCTATCGCATTCTAGCGGCAGAAATGCAGTCGTTTTAATTTTTAGATAACTTAGTTTTTCTTATTTTTTCGCTCGTGTGCGTGCGTGTATGAGTTAAATTTTACTACTTTATTTCAGTCTAGTAGAGTGTGTGTGTGTGCGCATTTATTTCCGCCTACTCGTTAAGAGTTAAATGGCCCATTGTTTTAGTTTCTGTCGAGTGTGTTTGTGCGTTTTAATTTTATGTCGAGCGTGTGCGTGAGTTTTACTTTCTGTAGAGTGTGTGCATGTGTTGCATTTATTTTCTCCTACTCGTTTGAGTAGGACTCGCTTTATTTTCCCGCCTACTCATTTGAGTAGGACTTGCAATTTTATGTCCACTCATTTGAGTAGGACTTTTCATTTTACATCTTTATTTCTCTCGCCGACTCATTTGAGCCGAGACACGCATTTTACTGCTTTCATTTCAGTCTCACTCGTTTGAGTGGGACTTAAAATTTACTGCTTTATTTCCTGCTTTATTTTCCTACTTTCATTTTATCTCTTGCTTTATTTTATTGCTTTCACCGCCTGCCGTCCCCATTCCGATGACTGGCTAACCGTTCTTAGCCCTCAGTATCGAAAAGCATTGGAACAGAAAAATAGCTTTAAATAATTAAAGGTCCTTATTTTTTAATTAATTAAAAGTACTTAAGATTTGCCCGGGGTTTACGACACGTAGGACTACATAATGATGTGTGGCCCTATTTCCGTAGTCCATATGATAGATTGCAAAGATGTCGTGTGTATGGACCGATCACCCCTTGGTAAAGGGAGTTCCGCACTAACCCTCGAGAGATGAGGCGCGCCAAATCTATCGGATTGGTTTCCCCACCCAATAGTGGGGTTCTTAGCGTAATGCGGGCGTTAAGAGGTATCCTTCGTCGGACGAGAGTCCGGTCGAATAGTCTTAGCATTCAGGTGAGCGATATCCCTATAGCAAGGTGGCTCATTTTAGTGGAACCTCCACGGCCAAGTCTCCGCCTTAATTAATTTGAAACTTAGGATCTCTTTTTATTAAAAGTTTATTTTAGTTCTAATTTAATTCGATGCTGTCGCGCTAAGCTTTTCATCGACTCCACCTTTTATGCTTTCATTTTGTAATTTTTATTATATATAATAAATACCCGACAAGTAATTATCAGTAAAATAATAGTCCCCTCCAGGGAAGAGTAGAAATAATCAACCCGACCCCGAGAACAATACAACCTCAATATTCCACACCAGAATATCCTATCCTACTCACGATAGGTGCACTTGCCTCCTTTTGATAAAACTTGATCTCATCTTTTTAGCTTAGAGGTGACACCTACACTCCCTGAAGGGTCATCACCGCAAAACGCCGATTCTGTCGGCCGATTCGATCACAGAAATGCAACAAAAGTGGAGTCCTACATCTCCTTTTGTACAAGGCTTCATAAGGAGCCATTCCTATGCTGGACTAGTAGCTGTTATTATAGGAGAACCCGACCAGTGGTAAGAGCTTCTCCCAAGGTTCGTTTCGATCCAGAATGTATAGCCTTAGGAGTTCCTCCAATGTCCGGTTGGTGCGTTCCGTTTGCCCATCCGTCTGGGGATGAAATGTTGTACTGAAGGTCAGCTGCATGCCTATATAAGTCTGCACGGATATCCACTCCCTGGATTTGAACCTACCATCCTGATCTGACACGATCGTCCTGGGCATCCTGTGGTAATGAATGAACTGCTCTACGAATCTCCGCACTACTACCCCAACCGAGTGATATTTCCTGATCGGAATGAATCTGGCCACCTTTGTCAGCCGATCGACGATGACCCAAATCGAATCATTTCCCGTCCGTGATTGGGGAAGTCCATGAATGAAATCCATCGCGATGTCCTCAAATTTCCACTCCGGCACCGGAAGTGGCTGTAGAAATCCTGTGAGGTTTCTGCACTCCGCCTTCACCAGCTGGCATGCCTCACAATGAGTCCCGAAGTATGTAATGTCCTTCTTCATCCCCGGCCAGAACATCGTCTTCTTCAAGTCTGTCGTCATCTTGGTTATCCCCGGGTGTATAGAATATCTGCTACAATGTGCTTCTGGCATATTGTCCTCCCGAATCTTACCTCTTGCGGGTATGTAGACCCTGCCTCTGAAATATAGCAATCCATCTCTCAGTGAATAATCTCCCGTCGAACCCTCCTCCAAGGCTTGGAATATCGATTCTGCCCATGCATCTGTCTTCTGTTCGTACCGGATGCGGTCTCAAATATCATATGTGGCACCATCGATGCTAGATACTCTATGTATAGCTCTGGATCATTCTCGGACATAGGACACTAGGGATATCTGCATTTCTCTGAAAGACCAGACTAGCTCCATGGACATCCGTTGTGGTCCCTTCCCTGAGGTATCTCCTCTCTGGCTCAGAGCATCTGCCACCTCGTTCGCCTTCCCGGGATGGTAGTGCATGGTGTATTGGTAATCCGACAGGAACTCCACCAACGTCTCTGTCTGATGTTGAGTTCCTTCTGGGTGTCCCCATATATCAAATTCTTGTGATCTGAGAAGATGTCATAGTGAACACCGTAGAGGTAGTGTCGCCAAATTTTCAGAGCAAAGATCATTGCACCCATCTCCAGATCATACACCAGATAGTTCTTCTCATGTATCTTAAGCAGTCGAGAGGTGTAGGATATTACATGCCCGTTCTGCATCAGAACGACACCCATCCCCTGGTAGGAGGCGTCCTTGTACACCTGGAATCCCTTCCCGACGGAAGAGTGAGAATGGGAGCCGAGGTAAGCCGACCTTTCAACTCCGCAAAGGCCGCCTCGCACTGTGGCATCCAAATGAATGGGGATTCCTTCTTTGTTACGGA
The DNA here is from genome assembly GCA_039583875.1 of Platanthera guangdongensis. NCBI lineage: Eukaryota > Viridiplantae > Streptophyta > Magnoliopsida > Asparagales > Orchidaceae > Platanthera > Platanthera guangdongensis. Next base: position 63,591,236 of record CM077149.1, on the reverse strand, counting down.
TGTAAGGTGGAGTGCAATCCAGTAGAATCCTTCGACGAACTTCCGGTAATATCTGGCAAGTCCCAGGAAGCTCCGTACATTCGTGGCTGTCTTCAACGGTGGCCAATCCTGAACTGCCCGAATCTTGGCCGGGTCTACTGCTAACCCAGCACCGCTGATGATATGACCTAAGAAAGCCACCTCCTTTAGCCAAAACTAACATTTGCTGAACTTCGCATACAGTTGGTGTTCCCGTAGCCTCTCTAGAGTCAAAATCAGGTATCGTGTATGCTCCTCCTCCGTCCTTGAGTAGATGAGGATGTCGTCAATAAAAACGATGACGAATACATCCAGATACTCCTCGAATACCCTGTTCATAAGGATTGTAAATGCTGACTGCGCATTTGTGAGCCTAAATGTCATCACTATAAACTCAAAAAGTCTGTACCTACTACTGAAGGCAGTCTTCGGAATGTCCTCCTCTCGAATCCATAGCTGGTAATAACCTGACCTCAAGTCAAGTTTCGAGAAGAAATGCGCTCCTTCCAGTTGATCAAACAACTCGTCAATCTGTGGCAGCGGGTATCTATTCCGGACCGTCAGTCTGTTCAGCGCTCGATAATCAATACACAAGCGGAGACTTCCGTCCTTCTTCTTGACGAATAGCACTGGGGCTCCCTACGGTGAAGAGCTTGGTCGGACGAACCCTGCCTCTACTAGTTCCTGCAACTGACTTCGGAACTCTGTCAAATCTTTCGGGGCCATCCGGTAAGGGGCCTTAGATACCGGCTTGGCCCCCGGCCCAAGCTGTAACTGGAAGTCCTGCTCTTGGTGCGGAGGTAGTCCTGGCAGTTTCTCTGGAAAGACGCCAGCAAAATCTCGCACCACCGGGATGTCTGACATAGACTCCTTGGCCTCCGCCATATCAAATAGAGTCTGATAGACCTCCTCTCCCTGCAGACGGGACTTAACGGCTTGTACTAAAGATAAGAGTATACGAGAGGCAGGTCTTATACCTTCGATGATAATGACAGAGTCCCCGTGCATCACGGTGATCCTCTTTGCTTGGCAATCAATCTAGGTATCGTTCCAGTGTAACCAAGTCATGCCCAGGATCAGCTCGAAGACTGGCATCCTGAGGATCATTGTCGATACTTCGAATGACTTTCAGTCAATCTCCGCCACCATGTTGTAGTGGGCAGAGGTGAATAGCTCTGATCCGTCGGGTAGACGCACCCTCCTCATTAGGCCTGTGAACCGCTCCACTCCTTCCAGCCCTTCTACGAAGGCCTCTGACACGAACGAGTGCGAAGCACCCGTGTTGAATAGTGTATAAGCGGGCTTGCCGCTGATAAAGACTATACCTGGGGCGGTTAAATGTCTTAGTATTCTATAACAAGTTTTCTTTCCTATTTATTCTACCTAGTGCATTTCTACAAATTTCACAACTGAGAAAGGGGATTCTATTTAAACAATTAAACATCTCGTCGTACCTGCTATGACCTGCTCTAGGTTCCGAGGCTGTGCCAGGTCCAAAGCATACACCTGCTCCATTTCTTGTTTACGATCCCCACCCTGGTATCCACGTCCTCAGCCACGACCTCGGCCTCCAAGATATTATGGTGGTTGGGCAGCCAGTGGTGCTGGTGGGGGTGCCCCCCTCATGGGGAAGTTCCTCCTGATGTGCCCCACCTAATGGCAATTGAAGTATTTTGGTAGGGGATATGCCATTCCCCCAGGTCTCTATCCCTCCCGTGTCTGAAGAGGTGGTAGAGCCACCACCACTGGCTCCCTTGTCTCCTGTATTGCCTCCTGACGAGGCTGGTCCTCGACCCTCCTCTCGTCCGTGATACGGGCTCATCTCTGATCGTTCCTTGGTCATTGACCCTGATCCTCCACTGGTCATTTCCGGCCCCGAGTAGCCTGCCAATCAGCCTCTATCCTTTTTGCCATCTCTAGTATCCGGGAAATGGGCTCGTCGGATACAAATAGTAGAGTCTCCTTCAGCTCCTCTCTCAGACCCTTGTAGAACCTTTTGGTATATCCTGCCTCGTCTAACTGATCAGAGTCTGCAAACCGGGCTAGATGGTTGAACTCTCTGTGGTACTCCACCACTATCCTTTCCCTTGCCTCAACTACAAAAATCTATCCTCCAGCTCGTCCCTAGCCGAATGTGGAACAAAGTGTTCCAACAGCGCGCCCATGAAATACTCCCAAGAAATCTCTGCTACTTCCCTATCCGCAAATGTCATGTCCAGCGTGGTCTTCCACCATCTCTTTGCATGCGACTCTAGGGAGGAGATCACAAGGGCACCCTCTCCTCCCAAGGGCACCGTATCCTGTCCAGCATCTCAAACATAATATCCAGTCACTCCTCTGTCCGAACGACCGACTTAGTCCCCAAGTAGGATGGGGGAGCAAGTCCTCGGAAAATGCTCAGCCAGTTGGCCCCCAGGTTTGGCTGCAGAGCAGGAACCTGTTGAGCCCAAAAGCTTGCAAGATGGCTGTTAGAGTCTGTCCCATCTCTGATTATAGGAATGGAGTGGGGACCGGGGGAGGTGGTGCAATGTCCAGAGTCTGCTGGGCTCCACCTTATGGAGTGGGCTGAGCTGAGGGCTGCTAAACAAACTACATTAGTAGGTAATCGACTCAATACCTAATAAAAAGTGGATAATTTCCATGTGATCCCTTATAAGGGCACACCACTGCTTCCACTGCTTAGTTTGTCCCCAAACTAAACAAGCTCGGGGGTGACCTAGGGGTTGTGGACTGTTACTTTTCGATCGAGGTTTCCTCTGATACCACTTGTAAGACCCCATTTTTTCTTAACACTACGGTCTTAGGCCCAGAACTGCCGCTTAGCGCTGACACCTTCACTCCCTAAAGGGTCATCATCGCGAAACGCCGATTCTGCCGACCGATTCGATCATAAAAATGCAACAAAAGTGGTGCTTGAAGTTCTTGGTGATGACCCTTCAGGGCGTGAAGGTGTCACTAGCCGAATGTGGAACAAAGTGTTCCAACAGCGCGCCCCTGAAATCCTCCCAAGAAATCTCTGCTACTTCATGTCCGCAAATGTCGTGTCCAGCGAGGTCTTCCACAATCTCTTTGCATGCGACTCCAGGTAGGAGATCACCAAGGACACCCTCTCCTCCCAAGGGCACCATATCCCGGTCAGCATCTCATACATAATGTCCAGCCACTCCTCTGTCCGAATGGCCGACTCAGTACCCAAGTAGGATGGGAAGCAAGTCCTTAAAAAATGCTCAGCCAGTTGGCCCCCGGGTTTGGCTGCAGAGCCGGAACCTGTTGAGCCCTAAAAGCTTCCAAGATGGCTGTCAGAGTCTGTCCCATCTCTAACTGTAGGGATGGAGTGGGTACTGGGGGAGGTGGTGCAATGTCTGGAGTCTGCTGGGCTCCGCCTTGTGGAGGGGGAGTGGGCTGAGTGGCTGGGGGCTGCAAAACAAACTACCTTAGTAGGTAATCGACTCAATACTTAATAAAAAGTGGACAATTTCCATGTGATCCGTCATATGGGCACACCACTGCTTCCACTACAAAGTTTGTCCCCAAACTAAACTCGCGCGGGGGTGACCCAGGGGTTGTGGACTGTTACTTTTCGATCGAGGTTACCTCTGATAATACTTGTTAGACCACATTTTTTTTCTTAACACCGGGGTCTTAGGCCCAGAACAGCCGCTTAGCGGTGACACCTTCACGCCCTGAAGGGTCATCATCGCAAAACGCTGATTTTGCCGGCCGATTCGATCACAGAAAAGCAATAAAAGTAGAGTAAGAACAAGAGTGGTAAAACTCTAACCAAAAGTCCACAAAATACAATCACATCAGAGTAATATAATATCCACGAAGGGAGAGTCCACAAAATATAATGTACTGAAAATGAGGGCTTAAGCCCGCTACATCAAATCCTCACAATGTAGTCACTCAAGCAGAAGCAAAATAAAATACAACTAAGGTCAGGGGCTCACAGTCCCCACCGTCTGAACTCCGATGCTAGACTGCTCCATCTCCAAGCGTGTCGATATGCGGGGCTGCTCCTCCATGCTGGGCTCCACGATCTCCTAAATGATGTGGTTCGAAAACCGTTAGTCTAAAAGACTAAGTCCTATCATCCCCCACCCCTTCCCCCATGGCCCCTAGGCACCGAGTGGAGAGGAAGAAAGGGGAGGGCTTGAAGGTGGAGAGTAATCAAGAAACAGATGGCAGCGGACCTATACTAGCAATTTTTATAGTACATGTGGCAGTAAAGTATGAAAAGTAACCTTAACTTATACGGAAACATATAAGCAAGGGATCTTTTACAGGGTTCCCATCGTATAAAAAGTCCCATACCAATTTATACGTTGGGGTGTCGGTTATTATGAGCAATATATATATATATATATAAATTTAACCTTAATTTATAAACTTGCCCACACAAGCTTATAGATCAAGGGGTCGTTTTGTAGGGCCTATTGTATATGCATCCCATAACACTTATACAATAGGTGACAGTGGTTTTATGCTATGATTATGTTATGACATGCAAGTGGGTTATGATGCGTTCATGCACGTGCAACTTACCCACCCGACTATGTGCACATAGACCTTTAGTTCCCCCTTTCTAGAGCCGAACGTCCCAGGATACCTCCGTAGTAGCAGACGGAAGCGGTGGGTTGGACCTCGCCCACCTCTATACCAGTAAAGCACTACCGGTCAGACCTATCGTACCCCTCAATGCTGGTGCACTAAGCGGAGCTCCTGCATATTCTTGCCGGCTGGCGCAACGGACTTCTGTTGGCGAAGTGCTAACCATACTTGCCCAGTCAACGTATTGGCGTCGGTGCATCGACACTCTGAAAGGGAAACTAGATCTGATATACTCTAGAGGGGGGGGGGTGAATAGAGTATATGGTGCTTTAATAACTTTTAAAAACTTTTACAACAATTGTTGTAATGTGTGTGAGCAGGGAAGCAAATATAAATCTATCACAGAACTAAACTATGCAAGAACTAAGCACAGACAAATCAAGGCCAGAAACAAAAAAGAAAACAAGCAGAACCAGATGACACAAGGAATTATAGTGGTTCCCCAAACTTGGGTACATCCACTCTTCTACCACCCTAGGTAGGAATCCACTGCAGGATGAGTTGATCAGGTGTCCTGGGCACCAATGAGCTTTTGATAAGGTGCTCAAAACCCAAATCAGATTTTTTGATCAGGTGTCTTGCCACCAATGAGCTTTTGACAAGGTGCTCAAAAACCAGATTCAAACTTTTGAAGGGAGTTTGAAAAACCCTTTACAGAGTGGGGGTGAGAGAGTGATGGCAGTCTTCTCTTTCTCAAGCAACTGAGAAGACTATGTGGATTGATGTCAAAGCTCCCCCTGAGTCCTTGATCTTCAGGAAGATGATCTTTGCTGAGGGTGATAGGCCTTCAAAGATAGATCTCCAGCACAAGATGATTTCAGCAAGCTGAAATATTGAGAGTCTGGAGTCTTGAAAATGATGTTGGCCTTGAACACTTTGAGAGCTGAAGAGATTTGAAGATTGCTTGATCTCTTTGATGAGTGTTCTTCAGAATTCTCCTTGATAGAAGATTTTGAAAAAGTCTCTATATTCTGAGTTGTGTGTCCTCTTCTTGTCAATCTCTGTATTTCACCTTGTTTCATTCAAAAACATTCTATCTTTTATTCTCTGCGCTAGAATAGAATATCACTCTGTCAAAGATAGCCGTTGGTCTGCATTGATTACAGCCTTAATTGCATAATTTCTTCTAAAGGAAAGTCCACTGAATTATTCCTTGAAAAATCCCTTGAAACTTGGTCCAGAAGTAAATGAAAATGGCTATCAGATCTTCTGAATTAATTGCAGAATAACTTCTAACTGATTTGAATTTGAATTCTGAAAGATAACTGAAAACGTCGAACTGAGCTCTGCTATCGTCGAGCTGAGCTCAGCGAACTGGAAAATTTAAGCAGCAAAACAATCGTCAATCTGAGCTCAAAGATCGTCGAACTGAGCTCAGAGATAAAGATCCAGTGCAGAGTCAAAATCGTCGACCTGAGCTCACCGATCGTCGAATGGAGTTCAACGATATTGTGAAGTTGAGCTCAGCGATCGTCGAGTGGAGCTCGACGATATTATGAGGTTGAGCTCAGCGATCGTCGAATGGAGATAGACGATCTGTTGAAGTTGAGCTAGACGATCGTCGACCGGAGTTCGACGAATCGTCGTGCTGAGCTCGACGATTAGACTTGGTCTATAGAAAAACTTGGTCTTCAGGGCAGCTTCCAATCCTAGACTTCTAACCCTTAGACTCAATTCTAATTGACCTATTAAGCTATACAGAAGGTCAAACACAGATTCCTAGAGACATAGTGATCCTGACCCAAATTAGTAATAGGGTGTTCCAACAATCTCCCCATATTTGGGTTAGGAAAACTATTTACAGACTTTGGAAAAATTAAATAACATCATACAATCAGAAAAGCATAAAAACAACAACAGCTAGACACATTGCAGAAACATCACAGAGATATATATATAACATCCAGATAGCAGTCAGAAAAACCAAGGATTGTCACCTTACAGAGTTACTTCTTCTCTTTGCTTTTAATCATCTTGATTTCTCTATTAGGATTCAAGGCTTCTTGTTTGGATCTGGTGTCATCTGCTGCACCCAAATAAATTTGCTTTGAAGTCCTGGGAACTACAGCAGCAGGATGCAACTCCATATATCTGTCTGCATCAAAGAATTTGCTGGAGGCATATCTCTCTAATTCCTTCTGTCTTTGTTCTGACATAGTAGAAATATTGGAAGTGTCTAGGCCTTGTTCTTTGGCTTTCTTTATCTGATCTAATGCAGCCAACTCCTTCATCCTAGCAGTCCAAGCAACAGGATTCTTCTCAGGGTCCTCAAATGGTACAGGTGGCTCATACCTGTTGGAAGAAGTGTCTTGAGGAGTCCTGGCAGTCACAGTTTCTTTGAGCTTGTAGGGGAAAGGACCTGATGATGTATCAGAAGAACCATGTCCTCCCCTGGAATAAGGGTGCTGCCTGGAATGCCCTTTGGAATAAACTTGAGTCTCTCTTTGATTTCCCCTGTATCCTCCTCTCCTGGAATAAGAACCCCTAGGCTGGCTTTCCCTTTGATATGTTCTAGCATGGGGTTGATAGGGAGCCTGGCTTCTAGATGGGGCCTGACTTGCAGAGATGCCACCTGCACCTGCATCAGGTGGAGGTGGTGGAGGAGGATGAGGGTGCTTGAACTGGGAGGAGCCCTTCTCATAGTTTCTTTTCTTTTTCATTGCTTTTAGCTGATTTTTGGAATACTGCATCCAATGTTCAGTAATTGGGCAGTTGTGCAGAATATAATAGGGAACATCATTATCATCTTTTACTTTGACAGGTGGAACCCTTTTCATAGCCTTGCTTCTAGCCTTCCTCTTCCTGGCAATAGTGGCAGCAGAGTCATCAGAATCTGTCTTAAACTCATCAGAGTCAGAACTCTGGGCATCATATATAACATTTATCTTCTTCATAAGATCTTTCTTCAGTTGCATTGCAGCAGATGAGGCAGAAGCAGAAGGGGCAGCAGCAGAAACAGCACTAGTAACTTCAGGAGTGAGGGCAGCAGCAGCTTCAGAAACATCAACAGAATCTGCAGCAGGCTCAATATCAAAGGCCTCTGTCATCAGAAATTCCTTGGAAATGGGCTCATCAGAACCAAAAGAGATTTCAGCAGCAGTAGGAACATTTTCTTCAGCAGCAGCAAAGACAGTTTCAGAAGCAGATTCAGTCTTTTCTTCAACAGCAACAGCAACAGTCACTGAGTGTATAAAAGAAGAAATAATACTGGGGTCACAGCCAGAGAAAGGCACCAGTGCCTTAGATAGGTCTTCTAAGGGCTGGACAGCAATAACTTCTGGTAAACAACTGAAAAAGGCAGGATCAAAGGCTGAGAGCAAAGACCTTAGGTCTATTGCCAAAACTAGAGTAGGCACAGCAACTGGAACAGCAGACACAAAAACAACAGCAGCAGCAGCAGTATCAATAGCAGGAGCAGAGGCAGCAGCAAGAGCAGCATGAAGGCTGGCTTCATATGGCATCTCCCCGTGCCTGGATGCAGATACATCTGTATCAAGGCACACTGCTGGAGGTGGTGCCTGAGGAATGAGGGATGAAAGCCTGGCAGACAGGGCTGCCAATGACTGTTGTAGAGGAGCTAAGGAGGCCTCTATGAGAAGAGAGAGCCTGGGGGCCAGTAGCTCATACAACTTGTCAGCTAAGGCTGGCAGATCTACATGCTCAAGGGCAGGAGCAGAGGTAGAGGGTATGGGAATGGCTGAGGATGCTGGAAGTGGAGGGCTGGATGGTGGAGGGATGGATGGCTGAGGAGTGGGGATTATGGAGATGGAGGACAAGGGGATGGATATGGATGGAGTTAATGTGGGTTGGTCAAGGATGTGGTGGAGGAGATCTTGGAAAGATGTTGAGGAGGAGGGTAATTCTGGAGGAGAAGAGGGGGAATCATCCATGTAGGAGTCATCCAGAAGGGTGAATGATGGTATGGATGGAGAAGAGGTGACATCTGGTGGTGGATATGAAAACAAAGGGTGGAAGTGGTCTACTGGTGGTGAGGAAATGGTTGCTAGAGATGGAATTGATGTTGGAGATGGGCTGGATATGGTAATGGTGGATGGAACTGGAGTGGTAGATGGAGCTGGAGGTAGGGTTGGGCATGGAGGAGGAGGAGAGGCAGCACCAGCAACAGCCAGGTCTTCTGCAGCAGCAGAAACCTGTGGGGGAGTGACTCTTTGAGTCCTGGTGCCTGAAGGAGCAGTTGAAGAGGGCCTGTTGGGTTTGCTAATTTGCCTGTCCCACTTGCCAAATAGGGCACAGGTAAGTCTCTTGGAGGCATTGATGTGCACTCCAGAGGAGACCAGCAGAGCAGGGCACCTTGCCTGAAGGAAAACTCCAAGAATTCTTCCAAAATTTACAAAGGTTTTATTGATTTTCTTCTTTATCAGGTCAAAGAAGACCTCTCCCCAATTCAAACTTTTCTTATCTACCAGAGCTCCCATGAGGCAGAGCTGATGTCTGGAGATGGTATCATGTGCAGAATACTTTGCCAACAGCACCTTGCCTACAACATCTGCCAGGAACCTGTACTCAACTGACAAGTTCCTCTTAAACAACTTGCTAGGGTTTCCCTCTGGATGATCCATCCTGGCAAGTATATCAGAAAATTCCTCCCCAGATAGTTCAGCAGTTTCATCTCCATTTCTCAAACCAAAGACCTCTGTTAAGACTGTTGGGGTCAGAGGTACCTGGGTTCCAGCAATAGTTCCAACTATTGTGTTGTTGTCAAGGTTGTGAGCAGTATAGACCCATTCTTTTATTTCATCTGAAGCAAGCTTGATTCGAGTGGTCATGAGGGCAGACAAGTTCTGATCCTTGAATAGACTCAAAATGTCCTGGAAGATTTGATCAGTAGTGTTGAATGAGTCCAGATCAATATCAAATCCTGCATCGAACTTCATGGCGGCTAGAACAGCAACTGATACGGCCATTGTATCTGCAAAACTTAACAAACAAAACGAACAAGCGTAGAACTGTTTGGAGGGAAGAAAATTCTTGCAGAGAAATTGAAAGCGCAAGAGAGAACGACGGTGAAAAATGAGTTTTATATTAGGGTTCGACGCAGAAATGGAAAGATCGTTGAACTCAGTTCGACGATCGAGGCTTCTAAAGGAATCTGAAGAGACTCCAACATCGTCGATCTCCGTTCGACGATCTTGAAAGGCATCGAGCTCCGTTCGACGATCGTTCAGGGAACAAAATCGTCGAGCGTCGTTCGACGATCATTGACCGAAGGAGATAGTTCATACTATCTGAGAGGCGCTGAACTCAGTTCGACGATTCTGGGAATCGTCGATCTCCGTTCGACGATCTTTGGGGAAATCGTTGAGCGCAGTTCAGAGATCAGAAAATTCTAGACACTAAGAAAAATCAAAATTTTGCCTAGTCTTGGTCAATTTTTAGCTTTCAAAATCTTGGATATTATTTAAGACTTCCTCCATCTAACATTCCTAACTGATTTAGGAAGAAAGTGTGTTTCTTTTCATCCAAAGGCTTGGTGAAAATATCTCCCCTTTGTAGATCAGTTGGGATATATTGCAATTCAATTTTATTCTTTTCAACATTATCCCTTAAGAAGTGATGCCTAATCTCTATGTGTTTTGTCCTACTATGGAGGACTGGATTTTGAGCTATGGAAATAGCACTTGTATTGTCACAAAAGATTTTTGACTTCTCTAAGTTGTAACCATAGTCTAGGAGTTGATTTTGAATCCACAGTATTTGTGAACAACAACTGCCTGCAGCCATATATTCAGCTTCAGCAGTTGAAGTTGACACAGATGTTTGTTTCTTGCAAAACCAAGAGACAAGTCTATCACCAAGGAACTGACAAGTTCCACTGGTGCTTTTCCTGTCAATTCTGCATCCAGCATAATCAGCATCAGATAATCCAGTTAACTCAAATGCTGAATCTTTTGGATACCAGAGACCTAGATTTGGACAACTTTTAACATACCTGAGAATCCTCTTTACTAATGTTAGGTGTGACTCTCTAGGGCTAACTTGGAACCTAACACATATACATGTAGCAAACATTATATCTGGTCTACTAGCTATAAGATACAGTAAAGAGCCAATCATTGCTCTATATGTTGTCTGATCAACAGGTTTCCCATGTTCATCAGCATCCAATACAGCATTGGTAGGCATGGGTGTTTTCATACAAGATGCCTCAGACATACCAAATTTCTGAACCAACTCATTAGCATATTTGGTTTGAGAAATAAATATGCCTTCAGCATGTTGTTTGACTTGCAATCCTAGGAAGAAGGATAGCTCACCCATGCTACTCATCTCAAATTTAGAATGCATTAGGTTAGAAAACCTTCTGCACAATTTTGAGTCAGTAGAACCAAAAATAATATCGTCTACATAAATTTGTACTAGTAGGGTATGGGACTTATGGGTTCTAATAAAAAGAGTTTGGTCTACTCTACCCCTGATAAAACCATTTTCCAAGAGAAAGCATGCTAGGGTCTCATACCATGCTCTATGAGCTTGCTTGAGACCATATAATGCTTTATTTAATCTAAAAACATAATCAGGATAAGTTGGAGAGATAAAACCTGGAGGTTGTCTGACATAGACTTCCTCTTTGATGTCTCCATTTAAGAAGGCACTCTTGACATCCATCTGATAAACCTTGAAGCCTTTGTGAGCTGCATAAGCTAGAAATATTCTGATGGCTTCCAATCTTGCAACAGGTGCAAAGGTCTGGTCGTAGTCAATTCCTTCTTCTTGAGAATATCCCTGGGCAACTAGCCTTGCCTTGTTCCTTATTATTACTCCTTGATCATCCAGTTTATTTCTGAATACCCATTTTGTTCCAACAATGGAATGATCCTTTGGCTTTGGCACTAGTTCCCATACTTTGTTCCTCTCAAATTGATGCAGCTCCTCTTGCATTGTAATGATCCAGTGTGGATCTTGCTCTGCATCTTGAATGGACTGAGGTTCAATTTGAGAAAGGAAGCAGGTGTGCAACAGGTTTTGGTTGACCTGATTTCTGGTTTGCACACCATCTGAGAGTTCTCCAATTATTTGGGTATTTGGATGGTCTCTTGATGTTACTAAATCAACAGGGGGTGTTGATTGTTCACCAACCTGTGTTGTTGTTTCCTCTTGTGGTACAACAACTGGCTCTTCAAGTGGTGGTTCAATATGTTGAGCATTGCTTTCATCTTCACTGCTTTCTTCTTCTTGAGCAACCTGTAGCTTGTTCATATCTTCAACTAGAGAGTGTTCCTGCAAAGGTTCTAGGGTAGAAGAAATCTTCTCCTTGAAAGACATGTTAGTTTCATCAAAAGAAACATGAACAGATTCCTCAATTTTAAATGATGATTTATTGTATACCCTATAGGCCTTGCTGATCATGGAGTATCCCAGAAACACTCCTTCATCAGCTTTGGCTTGAAATTTTGCTAAGTATTTCTTGTCATTATTGTGAATATAGCAAATGCAACCAAAAATTCTGAAATAGTCAACTTTAGGTTTCTTCCCTTTGAGTAGTTCATAGGGAGTCTTTCCCTTCAGTTTATGTATCAGACTTCTGTTCAGCACATAGTTGGAGGTGTTCACTGCCTCTGCCCAAAAGGATAGAGGTAGATGAGCATCTGACAACAATGTAGTGGCAGATTCAATAAGGGTTCTATTTTTCCTTTCAGCTACCCCATTTTGTTGAGGAGTTCTAGGAGCTGAGAAAGTATGCCTGATCCCTTCACTCTGACAGAACTCTTGCATAAGAAGAGAATCAAACTCTGTCCCATGATCACTTCTGATCAGGGCAATGTGAGTATTGAACTCAATCTGTATACATTTGAGAAACACTGTCAGACACTTAAAGTTATCAGACTTCTTCCTTAGAAAGAACACCCAAGTGAATCTAGAGAAGTCATCTACAATTACTAAAGTGTAGGATTTCCCTCCTAGGCTTTGTACTGTGATGGGTCCAAATAGGTCCATGTGTAACAGATACAATATCCTAGGTGAATCACTCTTATTACGTGACTTAAAACTGTTTTTAGTTTGCTTGCCTAATTGACAAGCCTTGCAGAGTCCTTCCTTCTTGTAGGGGCCAGAAGGTAGTCCTCTAACAAGGTTGTCCTTGGATAGCCTAGCAATAGTTCTAAGGTTTAGGTGTCCTAGTCTCTTATGCCATAAAACATTTGGTCTACAGACTGAATTGAATAAACAGATATCTACAGTAGTTGAAAGAAAATCTACTAGGTAGATGTTACCTTTCCTTTTACCTGTCAACACAGTTGAGTTGTCCTCTGACTTGATTTTGCATAAGGTTTTGCTGAAGGTCACCTGGTAGCCTTCATCACATAGCTGACTGATGCTGATTAGGTTGTGCTTCAGTCCTTCCACATATGCTACCTTCTTGAAGGTTACTGAACCAATCTGGACTGCACCATATCCTTTAGTTTGTCCAAAGTTGGAATCACCAAAGATAACTTTGGGTCCAAGCTTGGCTCTAAAGGAATTGAGGTTGTCCTTGTTCCCTGTCATGTGCTTAGAGCACCCACTATCCAAATACCATTGCTGGTTAGATGTTGGATAGGTCTTCACCTGCACATAAAATAATTCACTTGTTTTTGACCCAGTTTACCTTGGGCCTAGGTGGATAACCTCTAAATTCAGAAATGAAAGACATCTCTGGCTGACTCTTATATCCTTCAGGATGATATCTCCTTGGAGGTATAATCCATTCAGTAAAAGGGTTAAAGGTTTGGGATGAAGAACCCTTAGGATTCAATTTTGACTTGCCTTTGAAAAAGTTTCCAGAGCTCTGACCTCTGTTCGACGATCTTGGAGCTGCATTCGACGATCGTGGGTCAGATCGTCGAGCTCCGTTCGACGGTCGACTATGGCTGAGGTCAGGTATATGGGATCGTCGACCTGCGTTCGACGACTTTGGCTGAGATCGTCGATCTGCATTCGACAATTTGTCCTGAGATCGTCGAGCTGCGTTCGGCGATCGTCGATCTTCATTCGGCGATCGTCGATCTCCGTTCGACGATTTTTGCTGGGACTTAGTTTTCTGAGGCATATCAGAATTTTTCCTGGCAACCTCTACAACTCCCTTTCCCTTGTCAGAAATGAACTTGATGGGAGTTGTCAGAACAATAGGTTGGCTGGATGAGGCACCCAAACCCAGTGTACTGTTGAATCTTGAGTTCACTGTGCTTGTGATGTCCATCAGCTTGATGCTTCTCCCATTAAGGGATTCTTCAAGCTTCTTGGCCTCAGAGAGCTCACTTTTCAGTGTAGCTATCTGTTCCCTATAGTTCTCCAACTCCTGAGAGAGTTTGAGGTTTTCTGATTTCAAAACATTTTGTTCAGATAATTGATTTCTGAGAGAGATGATCTCTTTCTCAGACTTTAGCAGGTCTAAACATAGTGCTTTAAATTCAGATATAAAATCTTCTGAAGTAAAATCAAAAGAGCTGATTACCTGATCTTCTTCAGGTTGAGTCTCTGAGTCTGACTCTGACTCCTCTTCCTCTGAGTTGTGTTGTGAGGCATTGATTGCCATCATGCAGAACTCCTTTTCCTCTACATCATCCTCATCATCACTGGAGCTGGAAGAGGCTTCTGACTCCTCTTCAGTCTCACTCCAGGATTCAGCAACAAATCCTTTCCTTGTATGCTTATTTTTGCTGGAAGAAGGTTTGCTATTGTCACTCCTTTTGGAGTCTTTCTCCTTTCTTCTCTCTTTTCTTTCCCTTCTGTCCTTGTTCTTGTTCTCTGGACAGTCAGGAACTATATGCCCTGGTTTCGTGCAACCAAAGCAAATAATGTCTTTGTTATTGCCAATGGACTTGTCATACCTTGGCTTATCCTGCTCCTTGTATGATCTTCTTCTGAAGTCCTTTCTGGCCATCTTATAGAATCTTTTGGCCAACAAGCTGAGAAGTTCATCATTGCCTGTGGCTTTTTCTTCAGGCAGATCCTCAGTTGCCTTGAATGCTATGGTCTTCTCCTTTCTTGTGGCTGGTGAACCAGCCTTCTGTTCTTCCTCTCTGTTCTTGATGAGTAGCTCATAAGATTTGAGCTTACCCAACAAGACTTCAGTGGTGATCTCATTCAGACTTCTGGCATCTTTAATTGGCCAGATTCTTGAATCCCAAGTGCTGGGAAAGCACATTAGGATCTTGTCATTAAGTTCTGTCAGTGAGATCTCTTTGTCTAATGTCCTCAGTTCACTGACAATTAGACTCAGTCTGTTGTACATGTCTCCCACTGACTCAGTCTCTCCCTTCTTGAGGTTCTCATATTGGGAGATGAGATGGGATCTTCTATCCTTTCTCTCATCAGCTGAGCCTGAAACTATTTCTGAGAGCTTGTCCCAAATCTCCTTGGATGAATTACATTCAGCTACCTTTTGAAAGATGTCATCTGACATTGTCTGAGCTAGAATGTTCATAGCCTTGGCATCAGCCACTTTCCACTTTTTGATGTCAGCATCTGTTCCTGATGGAGGTGGAACAGCATTTGTACTTGTACTTTCTGGGGGTCTTGGACACACTGTCAAAACAGAATTATAAATATCTTCGTCAATAGAATTCATGTAGAGTCTAATCCTTGCTTTCCAAAGTGCAAACTTTGACAGATTGCACACTGGAGGTCTGGTGCTAGCATAATCTTTGTTTTGGGCCATGATTTGTGCAAACAAAATCTAATAATAAAATACAAAAGAAAGCAGATCTAGTTTGGGATCTTTGGGTTCAGGTGTTAGCCTGTACAACCAAACAGGTATGGTATGTTTAACCAACCTGGCTCTGATACCAATTGAAAGGGAAACTAGATCTGATATACTCTAGAGGGGGGGTGAATAGAGTATATGGTGCTTTAATAACTTTTAAAAACTTTTACAATAATTGTTGTAATGTGTGTGAGCAGGGAAGCAAATATAAATCTATCACAGAACTAAACTATGCAAGAACTAAGCACAGACAAATCAAGGCCAGAAACAAAAAGAAAACAAGCAGAACCAGATGACATAAGGAATTATAGTGGTTCCCCAAACTTGGGTACATCCACTCTTCTACCACCCTAGGTAGGAATCCACTGCAGGATGAGTTGATCAGGTGTCCTGGGCACCAATGAGCTTTTGATAAGGTGCGCAAAAACCAAATCAGATTTTTTGATCAGGTGTCTTGCCACCAATGAGCTTTTGACAAGGTGCTCAAAAACCAGATTCAAACTTTTGAAGGGAGTTTGAAAAACCCTTTACAGAGTGGGGGTGAGAGAGTGATGGCAGTCTTCTCTTTCTCAAGCAACTGAGAAGACTATGTGGATTGATGTCAAAGCTCCCCCTGAGTCCTTGATCTTTAGGAAGATGAGCTTTGCTGAGGGTAATAGGCCTTCAAAGATAGATCTCCAGCACAAGATGATTTCAGCAAGCTGAAATATTGAGAGTCTGGAGTCTTGAAAATGATGTTGGCCTTGAACACTTTGAGAGCTGAAGAGATTTGAAGATTGCTTGATCTCTTTGATGAGTGTTCTTCAGAATTCTCCTTGACAGAAGATTTTGAAAAAGTCTCTATATTCTGAGTTGTGTGTCCTCTTCTTGTCAATCTCTGTATTTCACCTTGTTTCATTCAAAAACATTCTATCTTTTATTCTCTGCGCCAGAATAGAATATCACTCTGTCAAAGATAGCCATTGGTCTGCATTGATTACAGCCTTAATTGCATAATTTCTTCTAAAGGAAAGTCCACTGAATTATTCCTTGAAAAATCCCTTGAAACTTGGTCCAGAAGTAAATGAAAACGGCTAGCAGATCTTCTGAATTAATTGCAGAATAACTTCTAACTGATTTGAATTTGAATTCTGAAAGATAACTGAAAACGTCGAACTGAGCTCTGCTATCGTCGAGCTGAGCTCAGCGAACTGGAAAATTTAAGCAGCAAAACAATCGTCGATCTGAGCTCAAAGATCGTCGAACTGAGCTCAGAGATAAAGATCCAGTGCAGAGTCAAAATCGTCGACCTGAGCTCACCGATCGTCGAATGGAGTTCGACGATATTGTGAAGTTGAGCTCAGCGATCGTCGAGTGGAGCTCGACGATATTATGAGGTTGAGCTCAACGATCGTCGAATGGAGATCGACGATCTGTTGAAGTTGAGCTAGACGATGGTCGACCGGAGTTCGACGAATCGTTGTGCTGAGCTCGACGATTAGACTTGGTCTACAGAAAAACTTGGTCTTCAGGGCAGCTTCCAATCCTAGACTTCTAACCCTTAGACTCAATTCTAATTGACCTATTAAGCAATACAGAAGGTCAAACATAGATTCCTAGAGACATAGTGATCCTGACCCAAATTAGTAATAGGGTGTTCCAACACACTCCAATACCGATGACCCCCCACCTTTAATTTATGCACACGAAACCTTATGTATCTGAACCGAGCTAAAGCTCGCCGGGCCAACCTGCCCATCACAACAACAATCGAGCTAGAGCTCGCCGGGCCAACCTGCCCGTCACAAATATGAACCGAGTCAAACCAACTTCCCTAGACACTGGGGTGTGTGAAAGTGAACCCATAATTATTTTAGTTGCTCTTTAATATTTTTCACTCATATAGTTTACGTTAGCCCAGGACTGCCCAAGGTATACCCCGTGAAGGGCTCTCGAAGGCACTAGGAACTACGGTGGGATTATGCCCAAATCTCCCTTTCGCAAGGCACTTACTATTATTGGTTGCTACCTGATTTCCCAGTCCTTAATTAATTTTACTGGATCTAGCCCTAGTGCATTAAACACTTCCTCCCTACGGGAAGGACGATCTTTCACTGATCCCAAGCACCACCTAACACTAGTCAACCTCTCACACTACAAATCCTGTCTTCCAATGTTGAACTCCATTATTTACCCAAACCAGTAACCTACTGAGGATTCAACTCTCCAAAATTCACTACCCACTCTAGTTCAGTTTCCGCAGTTACTATATGCAGACCACCATATACTATATGAGGTGTATAAAGGAGGTACTCCGGATTGTCTTCCAAATCTCCTATAAACTTTACCAGAGGTCTATCATAACAAATTTATTTTACAATCAGAGATTCATAATTTTTCTAATTAATTTGATATTTATTGAATTTTCCCAAATGTTTGGCCATGGGCAGTTTTGAACATGAACTATAAAATCTACTCAAGTAATGGCCACCCAAATATTTTGACCACTAAATAACAGAGATATATTACCAAAGATTATTTTCCATAATTTTTCAGTAACAATTTGACCTCCAATTAATTTATCCAAAATAATTCTCTTAATCGTATGTAAAGAAGGAAGTACCAAAATTATTCATCAAAAAATTAAATAAAAATTACAGAATCTTAATATGGTACAGAAAAGGTCATTGTGCAAAAAATCATAATTTTACAGGCTTGCTAGGCACCAAAATAAATTTAATTAGATTTTCATAGGAAAACATACTTAATGAAACAACCCTTAGAAATAATATTCCAAAATCCCATAAAAATTTACGGAGCTTTTAAACATAATAAAAGGTCCTCTGGCTAAATTTCATCAATTTCCAGCAAGTAGTTACTTCATTATAAATTCCCAAGTAAATGATACAAGTTATTAAATTGTTAATGAAGTATCCAAAATATTAATCCGAACTTCATGATAAAATCTCCAGAGCTTGTCGTATCTTTAAAAACTTCTCAACCAAAATCTAATCACTTTTCAAAGAGTTTTAGTGACATATTCCTTCACCACAAGATTTGTGCCCTATGCTACGATTAGCGTTTTGAGGGGGTTTAAGGCTTCCAAATTCCCTAAAACTTTAACCAGAAGACCATAGTAAACCTATGGTCCTCTCCAATAATTGTCAAGTCAAACAAAGGTCATTTGACCCCATGATCTTCAAACCCTAAAAATCCCCATTAAGGGACCTTCCCTAGGGCTCTAGGGCTACCCTACTCTTAACCACTCCAAATTCCATTGGAGGGTGAGTCATACTATAGAGAGTTAGTGGCCAAAATATCAGCCTCTGTTGAGGTGATTTGACCACCGAAAACACAAAGGGGTGTTTGACCTAGTTAACCCTAAAAGGGTACAACCTAGGGTTGGATCAATACCTAACCAAAACCTCTTCAAATGAGATGAAACATTTACTAGAGCCCTAACATGCCATCTAAGACCTTCCACCCAAATATGGGGGGATTTTGAGGTGTTTAGGACACCTAATTAATTTATTCATGAATTATAAATTTTCCTAAAAACTATAGAAACATATTCTCCCAAAATTCTGAATTTTGGACAAGCCCTAGGTATAGCTAGGGTAGACTTCCTGCCAAAATCTCAAATCATTTGGACAAGGGATGAATGGTTGGCATCCATTTTAATCTCAGGATAGACCTAGGTACAGGTACCACCAAAATGGGTGTTGTGGTCTAACCATGACTCAAAATTGGGTGAAATCAATTTTAAATTACACTAGATATCAAGGGCTACATTTTCTATGTTGATCACATTTTCTGTTCTAGCATCTAAATATTTTTAAAAATTAAAACCATTAAATACCAAATTTGTGACAGAAATGAAATATCTTAAAATTATATCCTATACTTTTGATGTTGATAAAGCACGAATCTTGGCGCGCCTTGGACGGCATCCCGTCATCATCAACCTTGAGTCAACGGCCAGGATTCATTTTTTCCTGGGCCAACTTCAAGCGCCTGCCGCCGGACATCCAGTCGCTGCCCCGACCGGCCACCGCCACCATCACCTCCGTTGAGGTGGTGGCTGTCGTCAGGCGGCGGCACAGCCGCCAGAGAGGCATATTCCGGCGGTTCTACCAAGTTATTTCTTGGACCGAAACCATGGAAATAGAAAATTGGTTCGGGTTCAGTTGAACCCGAACCTTGAACCTAGACATTGCTACGATCTATCCATGAGTTAAGGGGAGGAGGAGGACCTTGCCGGTGGCCTGAAGTCGAGAAGATAGCCGGGAAGCCATCTTTGAAGGCGGCGCCGCTCAGTTTCTGCATCTACATAGAGGGGAGGCTCGTTTCTTCAGGTAAGGATTGGGAAATCCTCCTCTCGGCCCATTGAAGGTGTTTAAAGCCTCAGATGGGGGAGGGGAAAGGCTAGATCATCAATGACCATTTAGGCCATTAATGGCTACATTCGACCACAGTACATGGGGCTACACCAGGCCCTTGGTGGCCAGGAAAGTAGCTGGGAACTTCTCCACTTCCCTAGGGGACTTGAATTCAGCCATTAAAGGTGGCATTTGGCATTCCCTTGGCCGAGACCCTTCCTTCCGTCCTCTTTTATTTTTCTCTCTCCTCCATAACCATGGAAATAGAGCTCACTCTCTCTCCTATTCACCAAGTTGACTTGGTCAATATGGAGGTCTATTGGCAGCCCATCCATACACATCATCTCCTAAAGAAGCCACATGAGGAGGCTTGAACTTGGGCTAGCCTATTTGGGCTAGGTTGACCCAAGGTAGGCTTGGGTTGACCTTGGTCTTTTTGACCTTTTTAGTTGCCCCTAAAGAGTCCCTGGTGACCCATTATTCTCCTCTAAGGTCTAGGTAGGGTTGGATAGGGCTGACTTGGCATCTTGGACGTCACTTGTCCCTTGGTAAGGGCACTTTGACCACTCTAGGGCTCGAGTTGACTTGGGTCAACATGACCATTTGGGTTGACCCCAAGGGGTCCTTGGTGACCCCATAGCTTCCCCTGAGGTCTAGGAAGGGTTATGTAGGATTAACTTGTAATTTGGAGGTCACCTACCCTTAGTAAGGGTGCTTTGACCAGATTAGGAGCTTGAGTTGACTTGGGTCAACTTGGCCTCTAGGGCTGACCCAAATGTGTCCTTAGTGACCCATTGACCTCACTTTATGTCTAGGAAGAGCTGGGCAAGGTTGGTTGGGCACATTAGAGGCCAACTGCCCTTTGTTAGGGCACCTTGCCCTATTTAGGCCTATGGTGGTCCTAGGTCAAATTGGCCACTTTGGGTTGACCCCAATGGACCCTTAAGGCTCTAGTGGACCCTCTGATAGTTTAGTGATGTTGTGGTGGTGTCATGGAGTCATGTTGAAGCCCTAAGGTCAAACTCTAGGTTTGGTGATGAGGTTGTGCCATAGGCAGACCAAGGTGATTCTCACCATGGCCTTCTATCACTTGGCCCTTTTTAGCTTCCTTGGGTTTTGTCATGACCTAGTCATGGCCAAAACCACACTTAGGGGTCTAGTTGTAAATGAGATGTTACAAACAGGCCCATGTGTTATTTGAGCATACTCGCGGTGCCCTCCCGAGCGACACAGAAAAAAATCCACGTGAGCAAGGGAAGTGTGTTTGGGGAGACGGATGAGTGCATTAAAAATGAAGTGGCTGTGAAGTATGAAATAAATGAGGTAGAGATAGTGGCCCAATGTATTTCCTGATCTTCTTGCAACATTCTTGCTTTGCAAGATGTTGAAAAAATTAATTTAAATATCGAGTCGAATGTCCGAAAATCACTCGTGTTAGCCGACGGGTCGGTAGTGAAGACCGACGTTTAGATAAAGGAGGTGGAAGTGATATTGAACAGGGTTATGGTGGTCACTGATTTACAAGTACTGAGACCAATGGGGAATGCTTCAAAACCCCATCTTAGGGGTCCACTTTCTAAAAGTTAGTAGGGCGACATTGCAGTTTAACGCGAGCGAAATCACCATGGCATCCAAGGTTGATTCGCCTTTACCGCCGTCCCTTCCTCCTATGATTCCGAATGAACCCGGAAAAATGCAAGATTTGAATGTTGTGTTATCTGACGGTTTGCCTAGTGTTGTTGAGACAGGTGTGCTGCAGAAAGGGGAAGACAGGGCGGTGAAAGTAACAGAAATGATGAAGATAGCTGAAGGGGAAACAAAAGCGGAGTTGCTTGCAGTGCAGAGTGTTGCAGATAAGATGGGTAGTGAGTGGAGTGAAATGCACATTGCTGAGATTAAGGAGCGGAGACGGCTGTTGAAAGCATGGATAAATTAGAATCAAAACTTAGATTGAGCCTAATGATTTGTGTAAAACTGTAAAATAGGTTACATGGGCTGAACTATCACCCACCGCGGGTGAGGAAAGGATGCCTCCGGACTAAAAAGATAGAGCTACCTCTGAATTGGATGGAGTGGTTGTACCACCATGGCGATCTCCATCCGTGGAATTGCAAAAAAAAGGACTGCGAATGCTCAAGGCGCTGGATTTTGCCCGCCGATGCGAGAAGGAAGAGGCGAGGGGCAGGGGAGATTCATCTTCCATGGGCCCTAAAGCTTACGCTTCTCCCTCAACTCTCGTGTCAGCGGGGATCTATCACAAGTCTGCGGTTAGTTGAGATGTGAAGGATCTCTGCCCCCCCCCATTTTTTCTAGTTTAATTTTTTCTTAATGTCGTGTGTGAAGTTTTAGACTTAATCATTGCATACTGCACTTATGCTCTTGAATTATATATAAAACTGCTAATACATGTATTTGGTCCTCCTTAAGGACGGTAAAGAAAAGTGGCTCCTGGGAGAAAACCCATTATTTTGTTTTTTGTTTTTTTGAATATTCTTTAATACAGATTGTTGTGCTTGGAGGTATTTTCTTTTACAGATGGAGCTCGTTCGGCCTGTGGACTTTCAACAGAAATTAATGACAATCTTCTAGTATGCTCATTTCTGAGCATTGGGTAACCCCTTCTTCTTACTTTCTTTTTAATTTCACGATCACATTGTGGTGTTAGGATGTTTAGCCTAAGTCTGATGGGGAGAGTTATGCGGGTTACTCACGCATGTGCTTTAAACCATTATCATACTAGAAGAATATATTCATTTGCTGTCTATGATGCTTGACATTGCGTACCACTGCACCACACTTGAGCGCATGCTTGAATAGGAGCACGTCGTGAGTTTTATCATCACTAGTGTGCGATTTGGAAAATTTCGGCACTGGCCTAGGATTGTGAGGCGGAGTAAGATGTTACCTCCATGAGTGCTCCTAATCGAGTGCTCAGGTCTCATTTAGGATTAGGTGTAGAATTAGATTCTTTTTAGGCTCATAGTGTATTTTATTTTTATTGGCATAAATCATGTTTATTTTACTCGCCTACTTCGAATCTGGTGTTAATCAAACGGTAGCGTAGGGATGTGTGTTGACATCGCTATCCTTGTATTGCTCGAGTCGGGAGGAAGGATTGTCTTTCTCGGTGGCTAAGAAATTTCCCCTAGCTACTCTCGAAGCATGGGTGCATGGTTAGTCAAGTGCGCTGATGCAATCACGACAAGTGCACCGATTGTTGTCAAGTAATAAACTGGGGTAGATATCCTCCGAGTATCGAATCTCTAGAGGTGTGCATATTGGGAGTGTGATCTTTCTAGTCGGAAAGTGATTGCAAATGCAACAAAGGTTGGGGGTGTTTTAGAACAACTAAAATTAATTATGTGGGTTGTCTTCACCGCTTTGCAAGGGTGGAATACTCTGATGAGTATTAAGGCGTGTGGTCGTAACCGTTGAGGGTCGAAAACACCTCTTCACCAAGTCAGCCCCTAACGCACTTTAGTGCGGCATATCACCAGGCAACAACCCAAAGCTAGCTAAGGAAGTAAATCCAAACTAAGAACTACAACAACAATGACAATAATAAACCATCATCAACATTTTTAAGTGTTCCTAGCAAGTTTAGCAAACATCCAAAGCAAGGAAACAACATCCAAATCAGAGTAAAGAGGAAAAAGGAGATTTACAACCAACGCGTGATGGCTAGCCACGATTCTCGGCCGGAGTCAAAGGTTGTTGGTCTTTGTCCATGCTCGGTCGGTGGTTGATGTCTGAGGAAGCTTGAAGTGTTGTCATCCACTTCAAAGTCATTTTCCCCATCTTCTTCACATTCCATGAAGGTTGTAAGTCGCCGGAAAACTCTTCTATGGTGGCGAAAAAGAGCTCCAAATGCTCCTCTTGAGTTGGAGATGAGGAAAACAACAGAAGATCTTCGCTTGCGGTGAAGTTCAAAGGAAGAATGGTGGTCGGATGAGCTCTCCAAGGAGGATAGTGGAAAAAGCAGCCAGAGGATGGTTTTCCCGCTCAGAGGAGTGGAAATGGCGGACGCTCCTCTACTATAGTCAACTCCTGAACTTTAGTACAACCAGGTCAGAAAAATGGTCACGCAAGGTTTGGTGCACGACCGTGCGTTAACCGTGTGATATTACTTCCAGCACAAGATTGTGGAAGAAGATGAGTTGACCCGTGCGTTTTACTCGTGCACGGACGCTTCCGCCCGTACGTGAAGGAAAATGCACGAGTAAACACAGAGTGTCGAAATTTATGGAAAACAGGTGGAACCGTGTGTTTTACTCACCCACGGGAACTTCTGCCTGTGCCTTAATAACTCGCATGATTAACAACAGAGCGCTATATAACTGGACAACAATAGGAAAACCATGCGTCTCCTTTGCACACGGTTCCGATGAAATAGTGCGTGAAGAAATCTCACTGGTTGGTTTGTCCATACAGAGAAACCAGCAGAAATAGCACGATTCGCTAGAAAGCGTGCGCTAAGGAATCGCAAGACCGTGCATTTTCCACAGGTCAGAATTCCTGCTTTGGGGGAAAACTGACCACCTGCACAGCAAAAACCAAAGTTGGAGCAATAGCTCCCGGCATCAATATACACATAAAAATAACTAAATCCACACGGGGAGTACGCAGTACTTACCCCCGACATCCTGGTGCAATTCGTAAAACAAGATCTGTCGAAACAGTGCACAATGGCTGAGTGAAGCCCTAATCAAATATACGACATTTCCTACTGAAATAGTAGTTCACATGCAAGATAATAAACTCAGATGAGTCCGAAAAACCCTATATAAATCGGACTCATCACACCACCAGACTTAAACATTTGCTTGTCCCGAGCATATCATCATAAACGCGGACATGAAAAAGAGCATAACTGGCCTTAAACTGCGCAGCGGAGTACCATTCGAAATCGCATGCTCACGCTCATATGAACCCATAGAAGGAACTTCGAATTATGCACTAATAGCCTATATATTTCTAAAGGCGTATCAAAATATTATTACTACTCAACTATAGAATCGAGGGGAACCATTCTATCATGCGCAAGGAGGAAGCAAACAAACACTAAGTTGAGAATTGCCAAAGCAAGGGATTGGGATAACCTTCAAATGAATCCACCAATGTCGGTGACCATATGCTTGCCCGTTCACACTCTCTCCACGGCACTAGTTTGACTCAAGCGCAAATCCGTGGACTTGGAACATAATGTAGGCTTAGGCGAAGGTGGGGTATACAAAGATAAACAAGACAGATACGCACACCCAAAATGAGACTGCCCGAAAACACTCACAGCTATACTCAACAACAAACACGTGCAGCGCACCACTAGACATGGACATTTAACGGTGCGTATATTCCAATAACGAACACAATACAACAAAATTTCACAACTCTACAATAATTTTTTATTTGCTTTTCTCATTTATTCCACATTAGGAATTTTTTTAAAAATTCATTTCATTTATTTTTTTCTTTTGATTTTTAATTTAACCAAATAACCAAAACAAGCCGAAAACACGACAACTCCACAAGCGGCATAAACACCCACATAACAGATACAAAACGACAATAAAACAATCTAACCGAGCGACCATATTCGGGTGTGCGAGTAGGAAAGGCTATATGGCTTTGGTAGCGAGGCGTAGGGATGTCAAATGAAGGGACAGACTCAATAATGATATCAACGGATAGACGTTTGGAATGGTACAAGGCTCAAACTAGACAAAGTGATGGCCTACATCACACGCGCACTTGACTAACCTTATACCCATGCTTCGATAGTAGCTACGGGCAAGTTCATAGCCACCGAGAAAGACAATACTTACTCCCGACTCGAGCAATACGAGGATAACGATGTCGACACACATCCCTATGGTACCGTATGTTTCATACCAAATTCGAAGTAGGCTAGTAGAATAAATAAGATTTACGCCAATAGAAATAATATACTCCATGAGCATAAAAAGAATCTAATTCTACACGTAATCCTAAATGAGACGTGAGAACTAGATTAGGAGCACTACTGGAGTCAATATTTTACACTGCCTCACAATACTAGGCCAGCGTTGAAATTTTCCAAATCGCACACTAGTGACGATAAAACTCACGGTAGGCTCCTGTTCAAGCACACGCTCAACTGTGGTGCAGTGGTATGCAATGCTAAACATTAAAGACAGCTAATGAAAATATTCTTCTAGTATGACAATGATTTAATGCACGTGTGAGTACCTCTCATATCTCTCCCCACCAAATTTAGCCTAAACTGTAAACCCCGAATTCGGCGATCCTTCCCAAGGCAGGTAGCTCGCATGTCGCGGCCTGCCCCGGGTTCCTCATGGAGGCCGCGATAACCTAGGGTGGGCGGACAAAAGTATCTGTCCGCTCAGGCCGCACGACTTGGGCGGCCTCAGCAGACTGACCACCTAGGTCGCGCCCCTTCCCTTGGTCGGCAGGGGCCGCGGACTGCTCCTGTAGTCCGCCTCTGCTGGCCGCCCCCTTTTCAGCTTAACCGCAAGGTTGTCTCTGCAGGACTCTCTTTGCAGGACTCAACTCCCTATCCACCGAGGTCGGCAACAAGTCGCGTCCTTGCAGGAATTGGACTTCCTTAGCCCTCTCATGCAGGTCAATCTTCATGGAAACCAGACCGCTCCAACCACCAAAACACCAGTGGCGACCTGCCCGCAGGTCGCTAGCTACCTCACCAAAACACGTGGCCTACCTCATCAGTCCGACAGGCCGCATATCCCTTATCACCCAGCAGCAAGGGCAGCCAATTTGTTCAGTCCACCTGCAGAGCGCAGACACTCTCTCCAGCTACCCGCGAAGGTCAGCAGTAATACCAAGTTCCTCACGAGCTCGGCGGACTCGAAGTGCGATCAAGACATCTAGTCTGCCTTCATTATTGAACCCCAACAACAGCAACAAGGCTCTTCATCTCCAACATAAGCGGTCTTAGCTCTCCAGCAGAGGCGGACTCCGCGGACTCGGCAGACTCTCTAATGCAGTCCGCCTTTCCTTAGCCAGCACCAGCTTATCTACAGCAGGTCAACTCTCCCTCAGTCCACAATCTTGGCATGGACTCAGTCAGTAGTGGCGGATTCCTTCCAGCCCACCGGGAACAGATCATCCTCAAGGCAGTCCCAGTCCGCATAACCTTTTGCGGACTCAGTAGATTCCGCGGGAACTCTTTAGCTCGCACCCCCTTATAGCTTTCAGCATGCACCCTTGGATCAGGCTCGCTCGGCTCAGTAGTGGTGGACTTCACGGGTTCTCCTCCCAGTCCGCCACTTAGCCTCCAGCGTCTGCCTCCCCAGTAGTAGCCGAACAACCTCAGCTCATCAGCAGCGGACTCGGAAGACTCTCCTTTACAGCCTGCCACTAAGTCTCCCAGTTCATTGTCAGCAGCACTGGCATTAGAAGCAAGACCCAGTCCGCGCGGCCTGTTGCGAACGCGATAGACTCCCTCCTCTTCTCGCTCTAGTTACTGTATCACCGGGGGTAACGCCATCGCAAGTCGTTACCTACTCGGGCCTATAAATAGACCCCCATACCTCTAATGGGGGGATC
This sequence comes from Platanthera guangdongensis, assembly GCA_039583875.1. NCBI lineage: Eukaryota > Viridiplantae > Streptophyta > Magnoliopsida > Asparagales > Orchidaceae > Platanthera > Platanthera guangdongensis. The sequence goes on along the minus strand of CM077149.1, from coordinate 63,563,984 downwards.
GAGGTTCATACATCGCCAAGGTGCTCACGCTCAAAGACAACCCACAATAAGCCCATTTCCTGCAGACTTCGTTTCTCAGTCCGCACCCCTCTCTGTGTCTTCAGTCACGCGGCCTGCCGGCCTCTGGTTCTCCAGTCCGCGCAGTCTCCCATTTCCCTTAACCGCATGGTCTGCTGACTATGCTCTTCAGTCCGCGCGGCCTCTTCTGGCACCCCTTCCTTAGCAGCCAGCTTCATTCTTGTACCCCTTTATTACTTTCTTGTAAAGATGTATTAGCAAGCTGTATCTCTCACTATTAATCAAAGGAAAGCCCGTCTCAAGAGTGTCATTGAAGCCGCGACAGGCAAAGTTTGTTGTTGTCACTGCTAGCGGCCCCCTCTCTTCTTCTTATCCCAGCTCTGCTCCCTCGACACTCAACCTCCAAGCACAACCGTCAAATACCCGTCTGCTCGATAGCTCCTGATCAACCTCCTCCGCTGCTCTCAGTAAACCTCTCCTCTATCCCCGCAACCCCTTTGACAAGCATTTGCTCCACTCCCGAGCACTTTGAATCTTCTTTCATTTCTTTTTCCCCGCATCCTTCATCCTCTTACTCTCCTAGCCTGTGAGACCGAACACACCCCCTTCGTGTTAACTAGTCGGTGTCGTTTTCGCACATCAACAGTTGACACGCGACCTTCAAATCCGAACAGACGGTGAACAGCGACAGTTAGCCATGTCAGATCATCAGCCAGCCGAGAACTTTGCTCCAACTCCTAGAGATGATCCTCTCTAGGAGGTCTTTGAGCAATCGCGTCGTGAGAATGCTCAGCAGTTCCAAACAATCAACCAAATTCTCGCTATGATCACACAGCGGTTAGACTATCAACCTGCAATAGCTCCAATTGTCTCAGCTGCTCCGATCAATCCAGCCCCAACATTGGAGAATCAGCAAGCATGTGCAGCAGCTTGCCCGCCAGTCTATCCTCCATATACAACATCCTACCCGCAAGGGCCTACAGCTCCTTTGCGACCTCAAGATGAAGAGTTTGCGGCTCGCCAAAACTTCTTCCGGAAAGCAGCCCGGGGAATCCCTGCTAGATTTCTCAACTTTCAGCGAAGTCATCCTTACCCTTCAGCTCCTGCCTTTGCTCCTACAGCAACTTTCCCTTTTATCCTCCTGCTTCTTTTATCGCTGCAGCTTATGCTCCTTTTTATCCTTATGCTGCAGGAGAACAGGAGGAACCTTCGCCATTTGCAGAGATTGTTTGTCATGAACCAACTCCTGAAAATTTCAGAGAACCCTGGTTACCGATCTACACCGGAGAGACTGATCCAGTGAAGCATCTACAAGCCTTCATATCAGCTGTTGCTCTCAAAACTCTCTTAGATGCAACAAAGTGCTAGCTCCTTGTAACAACCTTTGATGGGCAAGTAAGGGACTGGTTCTATGGTCTTCGTCCTCACTCTATCACTTCTTTTGCTGACCTGCAAAGGGAGTTCTTGCTCAGATTATCTACCTCAACCAAGAGAAAGGGCGGTCCAGAAGCCCTCTTCGAGATCAAGCAACGTGGCAATGAAACTTTGTCTCAGTTTGTTGATCGATTCCAGAGAGAAATCTTAGACATCGAGATTGTTAGCCAAGAAATGTACCGAGTGGCTCTTATCCACGGTCTCCGTGAAGGGCCTCTCAAGTTTGAAGCCAAAGTCTGAGCGCCAAGGACATACCAAGAGTTGATTGAATTAGCCAGCTCATACATCCGAGGCAAAAAGAGCAACCCAGTCTTCGTCTCCAAGCTCTTACCAGAGAAAGATCATTTTCACAAACAACCTCCGAGGTCTCGTCATAATGATTTCCCAACTCATTCGAGGAAGGGAAAAAGGTTTCAGTGCCATCGATACCCTTTCCTGAGCCGTGATCGTGCTCAAAATTCATTGCTACCACTTGGCTCCATCTTCTCAAACATCTGCAGTCTATCAATAGCAAGACGATGACTTGCATGAATTTGAACTAGATGAACTCATGTTAAAAGTAAGCCAGATCATGAAAGATAGGGCTAGCTACAAAAAGCTTATCTACCAGCTGATCAAAGATCTAGAGACTCGAAACCATACTGCGAATTCCGCGAAAAATCAGGCCACCTGACTGAGAACTACCGAGCACTCCGCCAGCTAGTGCAAAGGATGCTCCGGCAGGGTAAGATGGGTAACCTACTTCCTAATGAAGATCTCCCTGATCCAGCAACCTCGAAGGTAAAAGAAGGTACAGACATTGCTTGCTCCTCAAAAGGAGTGAGCCTAGTCGAAGATCCCCCTCTCCTCATCGTTAATAAAACTGTCAAATGCTTCGATGCCGATGACAAGGGCTTGCTTGGAAGACTATTCTAAGCGAACAAAGGACTACATAGTCCTCCAAATTTTCTCGCAACCATTATCGGTTACTCTTACTCTTCCACTTTCAAACATTCTCTTTACAAAACACATCTAAGTGTTCATTCTTGCTTTTTAACAAAACTTTTATCAAGGACCGCAAACTGACACAGTTCCCTTCTTGTAATGCTTCCTGTTCTCTTCTCTCTTTTCCAAGAGATCACTGAGCCACAGAGATGTCGCTGAGTCATGCAATAGGCCCCTTGGGATTGAATTCCGGCGTAAGACCACAGTGACTGTCATAACCCACATTTTCACCGCATAAAAAGCTTATCAGAGTAAGGGAAAATGCACATCATGATGCCATGTCGCAGGGGATAACTGCGAACGCTCAGGCAGACACCAAACTAATCATGAAGAATGGTTCTTTTTAAGTTATTTTAAGGAAAATCAGTTAAGTGAAGTAGTTAGCCGTATCCCTCGGCTTAGTGGCTCATCTAGTCCACGAATCAAAATATATTATACGCTGCGGAAAAATACTTGATTAGATTAACTCAAACATCCTACATGAGCAAAACGTCCCAAAAGGGCAACTCATGCTATGCAAGACTCTAAATTTATTATAGTAGGAAAGATAGCTTTTACGGTCGCTAAAAATAACAAGTTAGAGTTCCAAATGATGCAATGCATGAAGTAATAGTAGTATATTTTATATTTGAAAATTACCTAACATGCATTCCTAACATAAATCCTCCCAGAGAACAAGTAATCTACATCCACATTTTAAGAAACGAGCAGCTAGCAAGTATCAAACAACTAACAATTCAGTGGGCGCCAACAAACTGACACGAACCCACGAATAAAAGTATGTCTGAACTAGTAAAAATAAACAACAAACTACCTCGCTAAGACGAGGCAACAACCACGGCCAACACTGCTGCCCAGAAAACTCCAAAACCAACACTACTAACTGCTACTGCTCTGAACCTGAGGCATTACAAAGACAGAACACCTCAGCAAGAAGGGACAAGAGGTGGTAGGAAAAGTAATAAGCCAAAAAAATGAACAGAGGTAAGCAGGAGTACGAATCCAAGACCAAAAGCACTGAAGTACAGTACAAAAGAAAACAGGGCATCAACAGGAAAAGAACTCCTACATGAATTGTCACGTTCCACAAGGGTACACCAGGCGCACAAGGCTGTAAGATGACTACATGAATATTTCACCAGAGAGAAAATACAAAACCTTTATATGGCACTTATGGTCGACTCTACCCAAAAACACGGGCGAAGTGGTCACTCTTGGACACACCACCCAAAAACACAGGCGAGGTGGTCACTCTTGGACACACCACCCAAAAACACAGGCGAGGTGGTCACTCTTAGACACACCACCAAAAAACACAGGTGAGGTGGTCACTCTTGGAACACCACCTAAAAACAAAACGGATATATAATATGTCTAATTGCGAATGAGTCTCATACTCTCCACCATACACCGCAGACATCCAAAAACTAGGTAGACTTCCACAGGGCACTAATGAAAGTAACAAACATTGCGGAGGTGGAATCGCCCACTAACTCCCGCATTCCAGAAACCCAAAAAACCACAATACAAATATCTCGAGATTTGGATCGACAAATTCTACTTGACATTACCAAACTCAAGACGCGGTTGACCAACCTCTAGGAGCAATTTACAGTCCTAGATAAATTCTAACGCGCTAAATAACGAAAGCTAAAACATGCCTAGCCATCATTAAGACACACCAGGAACAATTAACCAAAACCAGAAAAAAATGGGCTTTCCAAGACAACACCTTACAACAACAAAGGATCGTTGAAACGATTAATCATCACAATGATTTGGAAGAACATGCACAAAAAATTTAAAGAACATGAAAGTATAGTCGTTACTATCAGATCGGACAAAGAGAAATGAGGGGAAACCACCACTTGCATTGGTTTTATCGGAAAAGTCCTCTGAATCGCTCCACGTCGAAGATCGGGGCAAAAGACTGCGAGAGGAGTCGAAATCTAGACAAAAACTATCGAAAAGGGGATTAGGGCCGAAAAACCCTAACGAGAAATCTCAAGAAACGGGGAAGAAATTACCACGAGGGCGTAGCTCTCGACGAGAGCTTTCCAGATCTATGATCGGCTTGAAATTCCGAGCACTGGAGCACCGTTAACGGCCACCGGAAGGATTAAGGATGAACAACCTCTATCTCGCTTACGCCGCTCTGGTTCGGGAGGAAAAGAATCGGAGAAGAAGATGAAGAAGGTATTTATACTAAGGTTATAATAGGAAAAACAGCAAAATAAACCAGGTTCAGATGAACTGGTTTTCCCAAAGTAGAGGGAATGGGTTACTGGAGTATCAGGCAAAAACCTACTCGAGTAGTTTAATACAACCTCTCGAGTAGCAGCAGACCTACTCGAGTATTTCAATACAACTACACGAGTAACAGAAGACCTACTCGATTAGTTCAATACAACTACTCGAGTAACAGAAGACCTACTCGAGTAGTTCAATAAAACTACTCGAGTAACAGAAGGCCTACTCGTGTAGCTCATCACAACTACTCGAGTAACAGAGACCTACTTGAGTAGTTCATTACAATAACTCGAGTAACAAAGAAGGAGTACTCAAGCACTAAGGTAATTACACGAGTACGGCCCGGTGATTACTCGAGTACTAAGGCATCTTACTCGAGTACTATAAGGGGAAATTCAGTGCCCAGAGAAAATAAATCGTCGAACGGAACGCCTGATCGTCGATCCCAAATCGAAAATCGTCGAACTCAACACGCAGGGCCAGACCTACAGCAAGCTCCGCTCGACGATTCTTCGAGCTCATCACGACCATCATCGAGCTCCGCTCGACGATCATCGACCTCCAGATAGCACCCAGAAAATAATATCAATCGTCGAGCTGAAGACAGCACCCAGAAAAGGGAATACAATCGTGGAGCTCCGCTCGACAATCGTCGACCTTGAGACAGCACCCAGAAAAGGGAATACAATCGTCGAGCTCCGCTCGACGATCGTCGAACCCGACACAGTGCTCAGGAAAAGGAATACAATCGTCGAGCTCCGCTCTACGATCGTCAAACCCGACACAGCGCTCAGGAAAAGGAATACAATCTTCGAGCTCCGCTCGACGATCGTCGAACCCGACACAGCGCCCAGAAAAAAACCCGAAAAAAAACTCGATTTGACAAAAACCCACACCTTTAGGAGGGCATCCCGAGAATCAACACAAGCCCAAGGCATAAAATAGCGATTATCGTGTTCAGATAGTTGAACAAGGAATATGAGATCAAAACAAAGGCTCAAATGCGCCGAATTAAACGAAACTCACGCCGTAGGTGAAAACTGATGCTACGGACACAACGACGAAGTCAAAACCAAAATCCTACGAGCCATTCCTGAGATATTAACCTCCAAAATATGCGGCAAACAAAAACAAAACCCAAAACTTCGATCGCGCGCCGAGACTCCAAAAATGCTTGGGTTGCGATGAAACTGGACGAGCACGTCCAAAACTACTCAAATCCAACACTCGACGTTAAAAGTAACGCCACGATGTTATAAATCTGACGTTCCCCAAACAAATAAAATCATCGAAAAAATCGGGGGCGTTACAGTCACTCCCGCTAAAAAGAAGTTTCGTCCCGAAACTTATCACAACCCAAAAACAAACCAAAATTGATAAAACCCTGCATAACTGAAAACATAGCAACATACCCGAAACTAAGAGAAGAGGTGCGGATTAGATTCCCTCATCGCCGATTCCAATTCCCACGTCGCAATCTCGACGTATTGATTTCTCCAAAGAATTTTGACCATAGGGATGGTCTTTCTCCTCGACACACGCTCTTGAGAATCCAGAACACGAATAGGTTCTTCCAGATATGTAAGGTTGGGCTGAATCTGGGGTATCGAGTCAAGGACTTGACGATCACTACGAACACACTTCTGCAACTGCCTCACATGGAACACATCATGGACACCAGGGAAGGTCGCAGGCAATTCCAGCCTATAAGCTGACAATCCGATGCGCTCAAGAATCTGGAAAGGTCCCACATACCGGGGGTCTAACTTGTGGTTCCTTCCAAACCATTTAACGACAGACATCGGGGAAACTTTCAAAAAAATCAAGTCCCCAACGACAAATTCCAGATCGACCCTTCGTTGATTAACATACTTCTCATAGCGCTCTTGAGCCACACGAAGCTTTTCCCGAATATGGGTCACGGCACAATTCATCTCTTCAAGAGCTTCTAGACCTAACAACGGTCTCTCACCAACTTCAGCCCAAAACAATGGAGTTCTACAACGCCTCCCACACAAGGCCTCAAACGGAGCCATCTGCAGACTCTATTGATAACTATTATTGTATGCAAACTCCATGATTCTGAGATGCTTATCCCAAGCACCACCATGATCCAAAATATAATACCTGATCATATCCTCTACGATCTGATTTACCCTTTCCGTCTGACCACTAGTCTGCGGATGATAGGCGGTGGAATACCTTAAATCAGTACCCAACCCCTCCTGTAAACTCTTCCAAAAGCGAGACGTAAATCTAGAGTCCTGATCTGATACGACGCTAACCGGCACACCATGTAACCTGATGACCTCTTCAAGATATAACTCAGCTATCTTCTTCATCGAGTACCCAATCTTAAATGGAACAAAGTGAGCACACTTTGTCAGTCTGTCGACTATCACCCAAACCGAGTCGTGCCCACGGGGAGATTTTGGCAGACCGGTGATGAAATCCATTGAAATGCTCTACCATTTCCAACTTGGAATATCAAGCGGTGTCAATTTACCACCAGGCCTTCTGTGATCAACATTAACACGCTAACATGTATAACATTCTGATACAAACTTTGTGATGTCATTCTTCATCCCTGACCACCAAACAATTTGCTTTAGATCTTTATACATCTTAGTGGAACCAGGGTGGTAGGCTACACTGGAACCATGAGCTTCAGCACAGACCTTAGCTCGAATATCGCCAAAGACAGGGACGCAAAATCTACCCCAATACTTCAGGGTGTCCAACTCGTCCACAGAGAAATCGGGTAGCTCTCCCTTCAAAGTTCTATTCCGTAGGTGCAACAAATCAGGATCATCCTTCTGATGTGCTCGAGTAAGGGAAATCCAAGAGGGTTCTTCTGCTTCTAGACTAGCAGGCACAGTACTACTCCCAACCTCAATATCCATCAACAAAAATTCTTATATCAAGGACTACACCGACAGATTAAAAATCTTAGCGATCTTTCTACTCAAGGCATCGGCTACTACATTAGCCTTTCGTGGATGATAAAGAATTTCCACTTCAAAATCTGCCACATATTCTAACCACCGACGCTGGCGCAGATTTAGTTCTTTCTGAGTGAAGAAGTACTTCAAACACTTATGGTCCGTATAGATCTTGCACAAAGCGCCATATAATAAGTGTCTCCAAAGTTTCAGCGCATAAATTACGGCAGCAAACTCCAAATCATGCGTAGGATAGTTTCTCTCGTGGATCTTTAGTTTTATCGATCCATACGCAATCACCTTAACATCTTGCATTAATACACAACCAAGTCTGATATGTGATGCATCAACATACACAGCATACTCAACTCCTTCAGTAGGTAAGGTCAAAATCGAAGCAGTACATAATCACTTCTTCAACTCTAGGAAAGCCTCTTCGCACTTATCACTACAAATAAAAGCAGTATTCTTCTGAGTAAGTCTAGTTAGAGGAGCAGACAGCACCGAAAACCCCTCCATGAATCTTCTATAATAGCCTGCCAGGCCCAAGAAACTCCTATTCTCCTTAGGTGTAGAAGGTTTCTCTCATTCCATTACCGTAGAAATCTTGGTCGGGTCTACAGAAATACCGTCCTTGCTTACAACATGACCCAGAAAGGACACCTGAGTTAGCCAGAACTCACACATGCTTAACTTCGCATATAACTTATGCTCCCTCACGGTCGATAAAACCAGACGCAAATGCTGAGTATGCTCCTCAACATTGCTGTAAAACACCAAGACATCATCTATGAACACAATAACAAATCAGTCCAAGAAATCTTTAAACACCAGATTCATCAAATCCATAAAAGCAGAGGGTACATTGATTAAACCAAAAGACATCACAAAAAACTCATAATGTCCATGCCGTGAACGAAAAGCGGTTCGGGGAATATCTGCCACACGAATCCTCAACTGGCGGTATCCTGAGCGAAGATCGATCTTTGAAAATACTGAGCTACAACGCAATTGGTCGAACAAATCATCAATCCTTGGTATGGGATATGTAATCTTAATGGTTACCTTATTCAATTCCCTATAATCGATGCAAAGTCTCATCGATCCATCTTTCTTCTTGACAAACAAAACAGGAGCACCCCATGGAGAAGTACTTGGTGTAATAAAACCACAACTGAGCAACTTATCGAGCTAAGTACACAACTCGTCCAACTCACGCGGAGCCATACAGTATGGTGCTCTAGCAATAGGATGAGTACCTGGCTCGAGGTCTATCACAAACTCTATCTCCCTTTCAGGAGGAAGTCCTGGAAGACTATCAGGAAAGATAACTAGAAGCTCACGCACCACAGAGACATCCTCAAGACGTGGCGTAATAAAAGATGTCTCTAGAGCGGAAATAGAAACCAAAAATGCCTCACAACCAGTCTCTATAGCAAGATAAGCACATACCGCAGAAATGACAGAAGAAACTCTGTCCTGAAATCCATAGACGCTCATAGGTTGTCCGTCATCCATTCTGAAATCCAATCGCTTAGCCTTGCACTGGATGACCGCATCATACTTGGACAGCCAGTCCATGCCCAATATCACGTCAAAATCAGACAGTTCCAAAATCATCAGATCCGCAAAGGCCAGAAAATTGCCAAGATAAATAGGGCATCTCAGAACTCCTTGGTTAGATATCACAGAATCACCGGAAGGGAGCTTGACATTGAAGGAGCCTCCCAAATTGTCCACACTCAGATGATGTTTATCAACAAACCTCCGGGCCACAAAGGAATGGGTGGCACCCAAATCAAAAAAAAACGCGGGACCACCTATTCCGCACCTTAAACTCCCTAAAACCGTAACATACATAACTAAATGAACGATAACTAGGGCAACAACGATACCTAATAAGGATAAATTAAACTGAGGCTAACCTGAAATCACTTGCATAGAGGTTTGGGCTTCCTCGCTGGTCATCACGTTCAGCTTTCCTTTTCCTTTATCCAGGTTTGGTGGCAGCGGCAGAGCTCGAAGTGGGGTAGGCTGCTGTGGGGACTGAGCCTGGGGGCACGAAGACTTCTGGTGTCCCTTCTGCCCACACTAGAAGCAAACCTTTTCTTTCATCCAACAGCGAGTCACGTCATGACCCTTCCTTGCACAGAACGAGCACACAAGCTCTCCCTTGGTTGCACCTTGGATGGCATGCACCTACTGCTGCTTCAGGGTGGCAGTCCTCTTGAATCACCTTTCGTAGGGGTGGCCAGGACGACCATAGAAGCTACACACTTCCTTACTTTTCTTCTTCGAAGAAGGGCCAGATGCCCTGAAGCTACCATCATCGACGCCTTTTCTTTTCTCCTTCCTTGCCGCAGCACCGCGGTTCTTGGTGTTTTCAATCGGCTCCACTTTTAAATTGGCTTCCACTGCTTCATCATAACTTTCAGCTTGGTAAGAGCATGGCAACTGCTGGACATCGCTCCTTAATCCTCCCAAGAAATCTTTCACTCTTCCCTCCCCAGAAGCTACCAAGTCAGGAGCAAACCAGCTCAGTTTGCTAAACTCAATCTCATACTCGCACACGGTGAGCTGTCTCTGCTTTAGATACGGGAAGTTATTCATGAGGTGGTCTAGTTCGACCGAGGGTAGAAACTTCTTCAGCAGCATCTTCTTGAAATATTCCTAAGAACAGCCTTCCTTCAGACCCTCTCTTTCCCGAATTCACCAACTCTGCGCTAGACCTTTTAACTGATAGGCTGCAATCATCACCTTCTAGGCTTCTAGAATTCCAGAATACGAAAACATCTCCTCGATGGAGATGATCCAATCATCTATAATCACAAAGTCAGCACTCCCGTCGAAGGTGGGAGGTCCCAACCACTGGAAGTGCGATATGAAATCATTTCTGGTGGTATCGCCATCGGGGACACTAGAGGAGCAGTGGTATCGGGCACGGCTTGGCCGAGGCGGGCACTTGGGCTGAAGGTTGCTGCACGGGAGCGGCCAACAATAACGACTCAATTTGCGATTGCATCGCAACCAATTGTCCCGATAGGGCCTCATTGCTCTGACGCAGACTCTCGATAATCGCATCACTTTGCGCACCTGATGACTCACCCTCCGAATGGGGGGTAGAACTCATCGCAGGACGCCTTGGCAGCATTTCTAAAAGGCAAACGAACAACTCATCAAAATCCAAGCTTACAACAAAGCCACACGACTAGTTCAGACCATACTTAAAAGACACTTGCTTACGCTGCAACTTGCTGTGGGATTTTATAATGATGTTATATCCTACTTAGGTGATATCCTCTCATTCTATTGACTCTTGTGCCTATGACATGAATGCATGTATTTATATTCATTTTCTGATTTAAAACCATGTGTGTACATATGTCATCCCGCAAATCTTTAGCTTGGCATGTTGTGCTTATGCAATGTTATGCCATGTATGATTGTGTTATGCATTCTAAAAAGGCCCTAATGCATATTATGAGCGGCGTACGCATGAAAATGTTATGCATCCCATACTACATGACATTCTCATGCAACGAAAAAGAAACATGCTAGTCGCATTCATGTGGTGAGGTTATGCATCCCATACTACATAACCCTCACATGTTTCCCCTATGGTGCATCCATATACAGACACATATTATGCATCCCATACTACATAATATGCCCCGTATACTTCATGTTATGCTATGAGTGTAGTTTTCGTGATTCAGCCAAGACGTGTTGATGACATATCGGTGTGTGTATGATATGCTACTAAACACCTAATACCAACAAGGAAAGGTTGCCCGACAAATAGTCAAGCAACCTCCCTTTGATACCAACTATCACAACCCGCATTTTCAGCACATGAAAAGCTTATCAGAGTAAGCGAAAATGCACGTCATGAAGCCACGTCAGCAGGGGATAACTGCGGACGCTCAGGCAGACACCAAACTAATCATGAAGAAAGGTTTTATTTAAGTTATTTTAAGGAAAATCAGTTAAGTGAAGTAGTTAGCCTTATCCGTTGGCTTAGTGGCTCATCTAGTCCACGAATCAAAATATATTATACGCTGCGGAAAAAATACTTGATTAGATTAACTCAAACATCCTACATGAGCAAAACGTCCCAAAAGGGCAACTCATGTTATGCAAGACTCAAAATTTATTATAGTAGGAAAGATAGCTTTTACGGTCGCTAAAAATAACAAGTTAGAGTTCCAAATGATGCAATGCATGAAGTAATAGTAGTATATTTTATATTTGAAAATTACCTAACATGCATTCCTAACATAAATCCTCCCAGAGAACAAGTAATCAACATCCACATTTAAAGAAACGAGCAGCTAGCAAGTATCAAACAACTAACAATTCAGTGGGCGCCAACAAACTGACACGAACCCACGAACAAAAGTATGCCTGAAGTAGTAAAACTAAACAACAAACTAACTCGCTAAGATGAGACAACAACCAAGGCCAACACTGCCGCCCAGAAAACTCCAAAACCAGAACTGCTAACTGCTACTGCTCTGAACCTGAGGCATTCCAAAGACAGAATACCTCAGCAAGAAAGTACAAGAGGTGGCAGGAAAAGTAATAAGCCAAAAAAATGAACAAAGGTCAACATGGGTACCAACCCAAAACCAAAAGCACTGAAGTAAAGTACAAAAGAAAACAGGGCATCAACAGGAAAAGAACTCCTACGTGAATTGTCACGTTCCACAAGGGTATACCAGACGCACAAGACTGTAAGGTGACTACATGAATATTTTACCAAAGAGAAAATACAAAACCTTTATTAGGCACCTGTGGTCGACTCTATCCAAAAACACGGGCGAATTGGTCACTCTTGGACACACCAACCAAAAACACAGGCGAGGTGGTCACTCTTGGACACACCACCCAAAAACACAGGTGAGGTGGTCACTCTTGGACACACCACCCAAAAACAAAACGGATATATAATCCGTCTAACTGCGAGAGAGTCTCATACTCTCCACCATACACCGCAGACATCCAAAAAACAGGTAGACTTCCATAGGGCACTAATGAAGGTAACAAACACTGCAGAGGTGGAATCGTCCACTAACTCCCGCATTCCAGAAACTTAAAGAAACCACAACACAAATATCTCGAGATTTGGCTCGACAGATTCTACTTGACATTACCGAACTCAAGACGCGGTTGATCAACCTGTAGGAGAAATTTACAGTCCTAGATAAATTCTAACGTGCTAAATAACGAAAGCTAAAACATGCATAGCCATCATTAAGACACACCAGGAACAATTAACCAAAACCAGACAAAAAAATCGGACTTTCCAAGACAACACCTTACAACAACAAAGGATCGTTGAAACGATTAATCATCACAATGATTTGGAAGAACATGCACAGAAAATTTAAAGAACATGATAGTATAGTCGTTACCATCAGATCAGACAAAGAGAAATGAGGGGAAACCACCACTTGCCTTGGTTTTACCGGAAAAGTCCCCTGAATCGCTCCACGTCGAAGATCAGGGCAAAAGACTGCGGGAGGAGTTGAAATCTAGAAAAAAAACAGGGTCGAAAAGGGGATTAGGGCCGAAAAACCATAATGCGAAATCTTAAGAAACGGGGAAGAAATTACCATGAGGGCGCAGCTCTCGACGAGAGCTTTCCAGAGCTACGATCGGTTTGAAATTCCGAGCACCGGAGCACCATCAACGGCCACCGGAAGGATTAAGGACCAACAACCTCTATCTCGCTGACCCCGCTTTGGTTCGGGAGGAAATATAATCGGAGAAGAAGATGAGGAAGGTATTTATACTAAGGTGATAACAGAAAAAACAGCAAAATAAACCGGGTTCAGTTGAACGGTTTTCCTGAAGCATAGGGAATGGGTTACTCGAGTATCAGACAAAAACCTACTCGAGAAGTTCAATACAACCACTCGAGTAACAGAAGACCTACTCGAGTAGTTCAATGCAACTACTCGAGTAACAGAAGACCTACTCGAGTAGTGCAATACAACTCCTCGAGTAACAGAAGACCTACTCGAGTAGTTCAATACAACTACTCGAGTAATAGAAGGCCTGCTCGTGTAGCTCATCACAACTACTCGAGTAACAAAGACCTACTCGAGTAATTCATTACAACTACTCGAGTAACAGAGAAGGACTACTCGAGCACTAAGGGAATTACACGAGTACGGCACGAGGATTACTCGAGTACTAAGGCAGCTTACTCGAGTACTACAAGGGGAAATTCAGTGCCCAGAGAAAAAAATCGTCGAACGCAAGGCCTGATCGTCGATCCCAATTCGAAAACCGTCGAACTTAACATGCAGGGCCAGACTTACAGCAAGCTCCGCTCGACGATTCGTCGAGCTCAGCATGGCAATCCGCTCGACGATTCGTCGAGCTTAGCACGACAATCCGCTCGACGATCGTCGACCTCCAGACAGCACCCAGAAAAGAATAACAATCATCGAGCTCCGCTCAACGATCGTCGACCTCCAGACAGCACCCAGAAAAGGGAATACAATTGTCGAGCTCCGCTCGACGATCGTCGAACCCGACACAGTGCTTAGGAAAAGGAATACAATCGTAGAGCTCCGCTTGACGATCGTCGAACTCGACACAGTGCTCAGGAAAAGAAATATAATCGTCGAGCTCCGCTCGACGATCATCGAACCCGACACAGCGCCCAGTAAAAAAACCGGAAAAAAAACTCGGTTCGGCGAAAACCCACACCTTTAGGAGGGCTTCCCGAGAATCAACACAAGCCCAAGGCATAAAATAGCAATTATCGTGTTCAGATAGTTGAACAAGGAATATGAGATCAAAACAAAGGCCCAAACGCGCCGAATAAAATGAAACTCACGCCGTAGGCGAAAACTGATGCTACGGACACAACGGCGAAGTCAAAACCAAAATCCTACGATCCATTCCCGAGATATTAACTGCCAAAATATGCGGCAAACAAAAACAAAACCAAAAACATCGATCGCGCACCGAGACTCCAAAAACGCTCGGGTTGCCACGAAACTGGACGAGCACATCCAAAACTACTCAAATCCAACACTCGACGTTAAAAGTAACGCCACGACGTCATAAATCTGACGTTGCCCAAACAAATAAAATCATCGAAAAAATCTGGGGCGTTACAGTATGCAGCTCAGTTGGTGATGAGGACATTGGATGGTTGGCTTATCAAGGGTTGCGGGTTCAATACCTAGCGCCAACAACGCGCCTTGCTGAGAAACAGTCGGTAGGGGCGTTGGGGTGTCTTGGGATGCAGCCCTATAACGGGACCACGGTGCGGGACAAGCCTGCGGGCCTTTGAGCCCATAACCGGGACGTTACAGTGACCACATATCGTTGGGATATTTTGCATATGTGTGTAGTGGGGGTTGTAACGCCCCGAAACTCAAAAGAGCGACGGGAGGAATTCTGGGCCAAATTTGGAATTTGGCAGGGGTCACACGGCTTAGGACACGGGCGTGTCATAGGTCGTGTACTTCGCGGGTTGAAGAAGGGTTATGGCGTGTTTGGTACAGTCTGCTGTGTCAGCATAGGGCCTGTAGTGTCGGCACAGGGCCTGCAGTGTTGGCACAGGGCCTGCTGTGTCGGCACAGGGCCTGCTGTGTCGAAACAGGGCCTGTTGTGTCGACACAGGGCCTGCTGTGTCGACACAGGTTGTCAACACATGGTGTCGACACAGGGTGTCGACACAGGGTGTCGACTCTGGGTGTCGACACAGGGTGTCGAAACAGGGTGTCCACACAGAGTATCGACACAGGGATCTTAACAGGGTCTCGGTTAAATGTCCCGACACAGTTTGAGTATGTCGCGGATGTGTCCTGCTCCGGTTTGTGAACCGTATGGTGTTTAGCCCAGTTTTTCCATGTGAGACCTGGATCATAGCCGTACATTTCTTTATGTTGGGATCCGACAGCTGGAGGTTATTCCTATTGGGATATACCCGAGTGTAGGGTTTCAAAACCCTCATCTTCTGTTCGCTTGTTCTCTGTCCAAGTTCTAGAGAGAGGGGAGAGCAACGAGGAAGAAGAAGTCTAGATCTGGTCACCGGCGGAGCTTCAGAGCTCCAAATAGCGAACCAAATTTGAATCTACGGACGTAAGGAGAGGGCGGTGCTTTTCATCCGCATACTTTTCCATGGCGCCAAGGAAGAACACAAGAGTAACGATTCTCTACTTGAGCATGTGAAGCTCTACTTCTTTTGCATAGGGAAGCCCGTTCTCGCGAATTTGCGGTGAGTCTGAGGCGTTCCTTCAGGTAGACATGAATAGTCCCTGTTGTATACATGTAGAGTCCTGAATCGAGAATGGATATAGTCATGATGTGTGAAACATACCCGGAGAAATTGTTCTGGATCGGTGATGTTGCGTTGCATAAATTGGCGGAGAAGACTACGTGCGAATGTTTATTTTTCGGGTTTTCTACGTGGTAGATTGCAACAGGGAGCCTTGGGGATTAACCCCTAGGTGCAGCTGAAAAACTGGGCAGATGCGTGATTCTGCCAACATGGTGGCCTGCGAGCCAACCCGAGCATACCTGGGTTATATGATACGTGTGCGAGATACGGGACTGGGGGAAGCTTGACCCACACAGACGACTTAATTGACGTTGACGTGTGAGCAACGGGTCAGGTGGAATCGTACCCGATCTATGTCGTTCGGTTAAAGAGACCTAAAGTTACTTGGCACTTACCGTTGGAATAGATGGAGGGTGTAAGACCCCCCTTTTTTCTCATTCAAACCCTGGTGTCTTATGGCCAGAACCGCCGCATTGCGGTGACACCTTCGCACCCGGGAAGATCGTCACTACAAAACGCCGATTCTGCCGGCCTTATTGATCGCAAAAGTAGCAGTACAAGAGAATAAACATGTAAGTCCACAGAAAATCACATATCATATAAATAATATCCACGAAGGGAGTGTCCATAGAGTAATATATCAGAGTACTAAAATACGGGCTTGTGCCCGGAACATCATGTCCTCACTATAATTCACTCATGCGGAAGCAAAAAAAGAACATCTACTCAAGGTCGAGACTCACGGTCCTAGCTGTATGAAATTCGGAGCTAGACTATCGCATCTCCAATCGCACCGGTCTCTGGGGCTGCTTCCCCATGTTGGGCTCCACGATTCCGTAAAATGATGCGGTTCAAAAACCGTTAGTCATAAAGACTAAGCACTATCATCCCCTACCCCTTCCCCCATGGCTCCTAAGTACCGAGCAGAGAGGAAGAAAGGGAAGGACATGAAGGTGGAGAATAAATCAAAAGAAACAGGTGGCAGCGGAACTAATCTAGTAATTCTATAATAAATAATGGTAATAAGATGAAATACGAAAAGTAACCTTCACTTATGTGTGAACACATAAGCCAAGGGGTCTTCTGCAAGTCTCCCATCGTATAAAAAGTCTCATACCAATTTATACGTTGGGGTGTCGGTTATCAAACAGCAATATATATATATATATATATATATATATATATATATATATATATATATATATATATATATATATATATATAGATATATATATATATCAAAATTGACCTTAATTTATAAAATTGCCCACACAAGCTTATAGACCAAGGGGTCATTTTGCAAGTCCTAATATATAAGCGTCCCATTCCACTTATAGCTTAGGTGTCATGGGTTAAATGAATCGGTTATGTTATGACATGCAAGTGGGTATGATGGAACATGAAGCTGCAACACACACACCAGACTCTGTACACACAGACCTTTAGTTCCCCATTTTTGGAGTCGTAACCTCCCAGGATACCTCAGTAGTGGCAGACGGAAGCTGTGGGTTGGGCCTCGCACACCTCTAAACCAGTAAAGCACTACCGGTCAGACCTATCGTACGCCTCAACGCTGGTGCACAAAGCGCAGCTCCTGCGTAATCTTGTCGGCTGGCGCAACGGACTTCTGTTGGCGAAGTGCTAGCCACACTTGCCGAGTCAGCGTATTGACGTTAGTTCATCGACCCTCCAATACCGAAGACCCACCACCTTAATTTACTTTCCTTTTATACACATGCAAATTTAACGTATCCAAAAACCGAGCCGAAGCTCCCCGGACTAAAATGTCTGTCTCAAACAATCGAGCTGAAACTCCCTGGACCAAAACGTCTATCTCTTAACTATCTGAGCCGAAGCTCTCCGGACCAAAACATCCTTCTCTTAACTATCCAAGTCGAAGCTCCCAAATATCTTCCTGTGCTATCTGTGTTCGTGAGATATGCAACCCTAATTACTAAGTTACTCTTTTCAGCTTGTTAATACTGTTTACGTTAACCCAAGACTGCCCCCGGTATTCCCTGCTCAGACTCAACCAAGGGTGTATAATCTTGTCCAACAAGAGGCCATCAAACAAGCGGATGTGCTGACAGGTACGATTTAAATTTATAGCAAGTTAAATTTTAAATACTTGTTATGCGTGTATTACCTTATCACTGCATGTTTAGGATTTGTTTTGATTTGTGAGAATCCGGCAAGAGCACTCTTTGATACGGTAGCTTCACACTACTTCTTGTCCGAACGATTCATATTGCGCATCGGAGTACCTTCTTCGATGGCGAATGACAAGTTAGATGTGTTGTATCGAATGGGTGTTCGATTCACGCTGATAAAATCTGCGGTGTTATGATTCGTATTGGGAATCAAGAGTTCAATCTACAAGCATCATTACTACCGCCGGTGGAGTTCGACGTTATATTTGGCATGGACTGGCTCTCGGAGCAGCAAGCCTATATTGAGTGTGGTCGCAAGGAAGTCAATTTGGGAGCAGGTCGTGAGAAGAATTTTACGGGCTTGAAAGGGTCGAGCAATATGTTGTTGTCTGCTCTTCAGGTGGTGAAGGCGGTTCGTGCTTGTGCAGAGCTGTTCTTTACACTAGTGGAGGTTGCAAAGCCGAAGCCTACGTTGGATAGAATTTCAGTGGTAGCTGAGTACTCTGATGTGTTCCCCGCCGATATTCCGGGAACCCCGCCTCAACGGGATATAGATTTCATGATTGAGCTAGTGCCAGGTGCGAAGCCTGTGTCACGATCTCTTTATCGGCTTGCGCAAAAGGAAATGGCGGAGCTGAATGTGCAACTTCAAGAGTTGTTGGAGAAAGGGTTTGTGCGTCCAAGTTTGTCGCCTTGGAGCGCACCGGTCCTCTTTGTTAAGAAGAAGGATAGAAGCTTGAGTCTTTGTATTGATTACCGAGAACTGAACAAGTTGACGGAAAAGAACAAGTACCCAATCCCAAGGATCGATGATCTTTTTGATCAGTTGGTCGGGTCGACGGTGTACTCTAAGTTGGATCTTAAGTCCGGCTACTATCAGCTGAGAATAAGGGAGAGTGATATCCCTAAGACAGCGTTCAATACGAGATACGGGCACTACAGGTTTATGGTCATGCCGTTTGAGCTGACCAATGCCCCATCGGTGCTCATGGATTTGATGAACAGGACTTTCAGGGAGTACTTGGACCATTTTTTGATCGTCTTCATCGACGATATTTTGGTGTACTCGCAGAGTGAGGAAGATCACTTTAGGCATCTTCATTTGGTTTTGGAGACACTAAGGAGGAATCAATTGTACGTTAAGTTCTCGAAATGCGAGTTTTGGTTGTCCTCAGTGGCATTCCTTGGTCATATAGTGAGTGGAGAGTGTATTGCAGTGGATCCAACGAAGATTATTGCGATACGAGAGTGTCCTAAGCTTTCTACGGTAGAGGAAATCCGGAGCTTTCTGGGGCTTGCCAGCTATTATAGGCGCTTCGTGGAGAACTTCTCGCGGACAACGTTACCTCTCACTACTTTGACGAGGAAAAAGCAGAAGTTCGTTTGGACGCCGGAGTACGCGCGAACTTTTGAGGAGTTGAAGTGTTTGTTGACCACGACACCAGTTCTTAGTTCGACGCGTGGGACCGAAGGTTTTGAGATTTATAGTGATGATTCAGGCAGTGGTTTGGGTTGCATGCTACTGCAGCATGGAAGCGTTATAGCGTATGGCTCGAGACAGCTGAAAGTGCATGAGAGGAATTATCCGATCCACGACTTGGAGTTAGCGGCCATGATTTTTGCCTTGAATCTGTGGAGACATTATTTGTATGGTGTGAATGTTGATATCTACACCGATCACAAGAGCCAGAAATATTTGCTAGATCAGAAAGATCTGAACATACAGCAATGTAGGTGGATGGAGTTCCTGGGGGACTATACACTCAAGATCCACTACAAGCTTGGTAAAGGCAATACGGTTGCGGACGCGTTGAGTCACTGGGCCCCAGCTCAAGCCAATTGGATGTCGGTCCATGACGAGCGGTTGGTTCGGGAGTTAGAGGCATTGGAGATCTCTTGCGTAGACAATCAATCAAGTGCTGAAGCATTATTGAAATGAACTGAAGTCCAATATGATGATCGGATTCGGCAGGCTTTGGATATGGATGTCAACATGAAGCAACTCATGATAGAGGCTCTAGATGGGTCAAATTCCCAATACGTTGTGGAGGACGGATTACTTTGGAAAGATGGTCGTCTATGCGTCCCAAATGTTGGCAATTTGCGAGTGGAATTGTTGTACGAGGCGCATCATACAAAGTACTCAATTCACCCAAGGAGCACGAAGATATACCGCGATGTTAAGAAATTGTTTTGCTGGCCAGGACTGAAAAAGGATGTGGCGCTCCATGTGGCGAAGTGTCAAACTTATGCCTTGGTGAAAGCGGAGTGCCAAAAGCCGGGAGGATTCTTGAAATCCTTGCCTATTCCAGAGTGGAAGTTTGACGACATTGCTATGGACTTTGTGTTGGAGTTACCATGGTGATCTAGAAGTGGTCAAACATGTAATCTCACTGCCAACGCGATATGAGCCTGCAGGGTCACACATAAGAGATGTGGAGAAGTTGGATGATTGACTGTGTTGTTAAAGGTTACCAATCACCGACCTGAATGGGGTTATGGGCAAAGTGTTGGCTTAAAGGATCGTCGGGTTGGGCAAATGTTGCCTCGAAGGATTGGTAAGAATAGTCGACCGAGGGTCGACGATAGTCGACCGAAGGTCGACGATCGTCGACCGCGGGTCGACGTGTATCGTCGACCGCGGGTCGACGAGTATCGTCGACCGCGGGTCGACGAGTATCGTCGACCGCAGATCGATGATTATCGTCGACCACGTTCGACGTGAATCGTCGAGTATTGTACTCTGATTCTCGCCGACTGATACTCGCCGACTGATTCTCGCTGATCCTAGGTGATTCTCGCCGATTGATTCTCACCGAATCTGCTAGGTGATTCTCGCCGATTCTGGAACCTTAATTTTCTGGGTGGTCTGCGGATAGCGATATTCCTAAGTTAGTTTATGCCTTTGGTATAAATAGATACTTAGGGTTTTCAGGAATGAGCTCTGATCGAATCGGATGCGATTGTCGGCCCTTTGACCGAGACGAAAGCGACGGAAGTGTTCCGCCGTTCTTCGTTCGTTCCGCCGATCTCGAATCCCGCCGACGGAAGTGTTCCGCCGCCATGCTCGCTCCGTCGACCACCTCCTCTCCGGCGATTGTCGCTGGTGTTGCTATCCTTGGCGCGGACCTAACAGTCTGTGGAAAAGCAAGGTGTGGTCATTCTCCTTCCCGATTATCTGTGCGACGAAAAGTCGGTGTTCTCCCGCTCGTGTGGATTTCTGCAGAGACCTGGACAACATTCCACGTAGAACTCGCCACCAGCAAGAACACGAAGCTTGGAGCTTCTCCGTTGAGTTGTGACTCAATGCCACCAAGGTAATTTTTGCTTAGTTGTATGTTAACTTCTTGATTCAACTAACATGGCCCGATCCCATCTCTTTTGGGTTTTTCTTGATGTTTTTATTCTTCCGCTGCATGCACAAGTGTTATGCCATCCTCATAGAGAAACCCATCAGTGGTATCAAAGCGAGGTTGCGGCCATGATTGTTGTATTGGAAGTTTTGTTATTCCATTGCATGTAAACCTAGGGATTTAGAAGTGTTCTATATGTCTAGATTTAGTCTTGGTACCCCGCCAAGAACGTCTGGGATTTCGTGGAAATTTCTAATTGTTAGAAATTGTAGTCTCCTTAGCAGTAACCATCCCTCGAGATTGTTTTGCATTTTGAATCCAACATAGAGAGATGAGCTTGTCTACTGCTTTAAGTTGAGTTGTCTTTGCTTTTGTCCAATGCATGTAAATCTGAGGATTTGGAAGTTTCCAGATGTTCAGATTTAGCCCTTCCTTCTATCAAATGTTGATGGTGTCAGGTTGTGCACATAAGGGATGCATGTGGTTTTATAAAAATTATTTTTCTTTGGATGTGCACATTGATCAAATGTTGATCATGGTTACTTGTTAACCTATAATCAAAATCCCTTCATCAAATATTAAGTGTTTGGATGCCTTCCGATGGATGACACTCTTGCTGCCTCGATCGATGAAGTGTGGGCTTGCCAAAGCAAGCTGCATTAATCTATCTTGGTAAGGGTGCGAGCGGATAATTGTGATATCCCACTGTCGACATCGGGTCCAGCTTAACTAATTGACCTCAAAGGTTGAGTGCCTAGAGGCATAGGGTTGGCATGCACCATATGATGGATGCGAGTAAGGAGTTATTCACCAACCATACAAGAATTTCATGAGGATGCAATTGGCAAGCGTTGCCTACCTAAATAACCGCATCGTGAGAGGAAAGCCAAAGCTGACTCATTGTGTTGGTGAAATACGGATCTTGTCCACTAAGAGAGTAACTCGCATGAACTCTCTGAATTGTTAGTGAGGGCTATCATTTCGAATAAAATAGTGGGAGTGTTTTAATTGAAGTCCAAATTAAAATAAATTGTATTTGAAATTTTGGTACTGATTTTATTCTGCATAAATTCTTGTAGAATTCCATGGCAAGTGTTTCACACTCCACGTTGTCCCTGAGAGCCATCCTTGAGAAGGATAAGCTCAGTGGGACTAATTACATGGATTGGTACAGGAACCTGATAATTGTTCTCAGGCAAGAGCGAAAGCTCTATGTCTTGGAAGAAGAAGCCCCCGAGGTGCCGACCGGGAACTCTTCCCGTGCTGAGAAGGATGCTTATAAGAAGTATACTGATGATGCTTTAGATGTCGAATGCCTTATGCTTGCCACTATGAACTCTGAGCTTCAGAAGAAACAAGAGAACATGGGGTGCAAGGAGATTGACGAGCATCTCAAGAAAATGTTTCAAGGGCAGGCTCGTCAAGAGAGGTTCGACGTCACAAAAGCATTGTTTCAGTGCAAGATGGGAGTTCGAGACTCAGTAGGGACTCATGTACTCAAGATGATTGGGTATATAGAGAACCTTGAAAGGCTGGGTTTTCCTGTTAGTCAAGAGTTGGCCACAGATCTGATCCTACAATCGTTGCCAGACAGTTATGAGCAGTTCGTCTTGAACTACAACATGAATGAAATAGACAAGACACTGCCCGAACTTATAGGCATGTTGAGAACTGCCGAAATCAATATGAAGAAGGCCAAGCCTGTCAGCCCCATACTGATTGTGCATAAGGGCAAGGGCAAGGCCAAGGGCTCTAAGAAGACTGTTGGAACACCCTATTACTAATTTGGGTCAGGATCACTATGTCTCTAGGAACCTTTGCTTGACCTTCTGTATAGCTTAATAGGTCAATTAGAATTGAGTCTAACGGTTAGAAGTCTAGGTTTGGAAGCTGCCCTGAAGACCAGGATTCTCAGTCTGGAGACTAAGTCATATCGTCGAGCTCAGTACGACGATTCGTCGAACTCCGGTCGACGATCGTCTAGCTCAACTTAGATAGATCGTCGAACTCCACTCGACGATCGCTGAGCTCAACTTCATAATATCGTTGAACTCCATTCGACGATCGGTGAGCTCAGGTCGACGATTTTGACTCTGCTTTGGATCTTTATCTCTGAGCTCAGTTCGACGATCTTTGAGCTCAGATCGACGATTATTTTGCTGCTTAAGTTTTCCAGATCGCTGAGCTCAGCTCGACGATAGCAGAGCTCAGTTCGACGATTTCAGATAACTTCCAGAACAAATTCCATAGTTATTCAAATTCAAATCAGTTTCAAGGGATTTTTCAAGGAATGTTTCTGTGGACTTTCCTCCAAAAGAGATTATGTAATTAAGGATGCAATCAATGCAGACCAACGGCTATCCTTGACAGAGAATGATATTCTATTCTGACCAGAGAATAAAAGACAGGATTTTTGAATCTCTCACATAGAAGAACACACAACAAAAATAGAACACACAATACAGAGAGAGAATACTGATTACAGAGAAATACTCAAAAATCTTCTGTCACAAAGAATTCTCAAGAACACTCATCCAAGGAGATCAAGCTTTCTCAATATCTTCAGATCTCTGTAGTTTTCTAAAGTGTTCAAGGCCAATACATTTCCAAGACTCCAGACATTCAACATTTCAGCTATTGCTGAAATCATCTTTTGCTGGAGTTCAATCTTTGAAGGCCTATCACCCTCAGCAAAGCTTTTCTTCCTGAAGATTTCAAGGATTCGGGGGAGCTTTGACATCAATCCACATAGTCTTCTCAGTTGTTTGAGAAAGAGAAGACTGCCATCACTCTCTCACCCCCACTCTGTAAAGGGTTTTTCAAACTCCCTTCAAAAGTTTGAACTTGGTTTTTGAGCACCTTGTCAAAAGCTCATTGGTGGCAAGACAACTGATCAAAAAATCTGCTTTGGTTTTTGAGCACCTTATCAAAAGCTCATTGGTGCCCAAGACACATGATCAACTCATCCTGTAGTGGATTCCTACCTAGGGTGGTAGAAGAGTGGATGTACCCAAGTTTGGGGAACCACTATATTTCCTTGTGTCTTCTGGTTTTGCTTGTGTTTATGTTTGTTTCTGGCCTTGATTTTTTCTGTGCTTAGTTTTTGCTTAGCTTGTGCTGTGATTAGATTTATTTTTGCTTCCCTGCTCACACAGATTACAACAATAGTTGTAAAAGTTTGTAAAAGTTTTTTTAAAGCACTATATACTCTATTCACCCCCCCTTTTAGAGTATATCAGATCTAGTTGCACTTTCAATTGGTATCAAAGCGAGGTTGGTTAAACATACCATACTTGATTGGTTGTACAGGCTAACACCTGAACCCAAAGATCCCAAACTAGATCTGTCTTTCTTTTGTAGTGTATTATTAGATTTTGTTTGCACAAATCATGGCCCAAAACAAAGATTATGCTAGCACCAGACCTCCAGTGTGCAATCTGTCAAAGTTTGCACTTTGGAAAGCAAGGATTAGACTTTACATGAATTCCATTGACGAAGATATTTTTAATTCTGTTTTGAGAGTGTGTCCAAGACCCCCAGAGAGCACAAGTACAAATGTTGTTCCACCTCCATCAGGAACAGATGCTGACATCAAAAAATGGAAAGTAGCTGATGTCAAGGCTATGAACATTCTAGCCAAGACAATGTCAGATGACATATTTCAAAAGGTAGCTGAATGCAATTCAGCCAAGGAAATTTGGGACAAGCTATCAGAAATAGTCTCAGGCTCAGCTGATGAGAGAAAAGACAGAAGATTCCATGTCATCTCTCAATATGAGAACTTCAAGAAGGGAGAGACTGAGTCAGTGGGAGATATGTACAACAGACTAAGTCTAATTGTCAGTGAAATAAGGACATTGGACAAGGAGATCTCTCTAACAGAACTTAATGACAAGATCCTAATGTGCTTCCCCAGCACTTGGGATTCAAGAATCTGGCCAATTAAGGATGCCAGAAGTCTGAATGAGATCACCACTAAAGCTTTGTTGGGTAAGCTCAAATCTTATGAGCTACTTATCAAGAATAGAGAGGAAGAACAAAAGGCTGCTTCACCAGCCACAAGAAAAGAGAAGACCATAGCATTCAAGGCAACTGAGGATCTGCCTGAAGATAAAGCCACAGGCAATGATGAACTACTCAGCTTGCTGGCCAAAAGATTCTAAAAGATGGCCAGAAAGGACTTCAAAAGAAGATCATACAAGGAGCAGGATAAGCCAAGGTATGACAAGTCCATTGGTAATAATAAAGACATTATTTGCTTTGGTTGCAGGAAACCAGGGCACATAGTTCCTGACTGTCCAGAGAACAAGAACAAGGACAGAAGGGACATGAAAGAAAGAAGGAAGGAGAAAGACTCAAAAAGGAATGGCAATAGCAAACCTTCTTCTAGTAGAAATAAGCATACAAGAAAAGGGTTTGTTGCTGAATCCTGGAGTGAGACAGAAGAGGAGTCAGAAGCCTCTTCCAGCTCCAGTGATGATGAGGATGATGCAGAAGAAAAGGAGTTCTGCATGATGGCAATCAATGCCTCACAACACAATTCAGAGTAAGAGGAGTCAGAGTCAGACTCAGAGACTCAACCTGAAGAAGATCAGGTAATTAGTTCTTTTGATTTTAGTTCAGAAGATTTTAAAACTGAATTTAAAGCACTTGTTTAGACCTGTTAAAGTCTGAGAAAGAGATTATCTCTCTCAGAAATCAATTATCTGAACACAATACCTTAAAGTCAGAAAACCTCAAACTCTCTCAGGAGTTGGAGAACTGTAGGGAACAGATAGCTTCACTGGAAAGTGAGCTCTCTGAGGCCAAGAAGCTTGAAGAATCCCTTAATGGGAGAAGCATCAAGCTGATGGACATCACAAGCACAGTGAACTCTAGATTTAACAGTACACTGGGCTTGGGTGATTCATCCAGCCAACCTATAGTCCTAACAACTCCCATCAAGTTCATTTCTGACAAAGGAAAGGGAGTTGTAGAGGTTGCTAGGAAAAATTCTGATCTGCCTCAGAAAACCAAGTTCCAGCAGAAATCGTCGAACGTAGATCGACGATCGCCGAATGAAGATCGACGATCGCCGAACGTAGCTCGACGATCTCAGGAAAAATCTTCGAACGCTGATCGACGATCTCAGCCAAAGTCGTCGAACGCAGGTTGACGATCTCATATACCTGACCTCAGCCATAGTCGACCGTCGAACGGAGCTCGACGATCTGACCCAAGATCGTCGAACGTAGCTCTAAGATCATCGAACAGAGGTCAGAGCTCTGGAAACTTTTTCAAAGGCAAATCAAAATTGAATCCTAATGGTTCTTCATCCCAAACCTTTAACCCTTATACTGAATGGATCTTATCTCCAAGGAGATATCATCCTGAAGGATATAAGAGTCAACCTAGGATGTCTTTCATTTCTGAATTTAAAGGCTATCAACCTAGGCCCAAGGTAAACTGGGTCAAAAACAAATGAATTATTTTATATGCAGGTGAAGACCTATGCAACATCTAACCAGCAATGGTATTTGGATAGTGGGTGCTCTAAGCACATGACAGGGAACAAGGACAACCTCACATCCTTCAGAGCCAAGCTTGGACCCAAAGTTATCTTTGGTGATTCCAACTTTGGAGAAATTAAAGGATATGGTGCAGTCCAGATTGGATCAGTAACTTTCAAGAAGGTAGCTTATGTGGAAGGACTGAAGCACAACCTAATTAACATCAGTCAGCTGTGTGATGAAGGCTACCAGGTGACCTTCAGCAAAGCCTTATGCAAAATCAAGTCAGAGGACAACACAACTGTGTTGACAGGTGAAAGGAAAGGTAACATTTACCTAGTAGATTTTCTTTCAACTGATGTAGATATCTGCTTGTTCAACTCTGTCTGTAGACCAAATGTTTTATGGCATAAGAGATTAGGACACCTAAACCTTAGAACTATCGCTAGGCTATCCAAGGACAACCTTGTTAGAGGACTACCCTCTGGCCCCTACAAGAAGGAAGGACTCTGCAGGGCTTGTCAATTAGGCAAGCAAACTAAAAACAGTTTTAAGTCACTTAATAAGAGTGATTCACCTAGGATATTGTATCTGTTACACATGTATCTTTTTGGACCCATCACAGTACAAAGCCTAGGAGTGAAATCCTACACTTTAGTAATTGTAGATGACTTCTCTAGATTCACTTGGGTGTTCTTTCTAAGGAAGAAGTCTGATAACTTTAAGTGTCTGACAGAGTTTCTCAAATGTATACAGATTGAGTTCAATACTCACATTGCCCTGATCAGAAGTGATCATGGGACAGAGTTTGATTCTCTTCTTATGCAAGAGTTATGTCAGAGTGAAGGGATCAGGCATACTTTCTGAGCTCCTAGAACTCCTCAACAAAATGGGGTAGCTGAAAGGAAAAATAGAACCCTTATTGAATCTGCCACCACATTATTGTTAGATGCTCATCTACCTCTATCCTTTTGGACAGAGGCAGTGAACACCTCCAACTATGTGCTGAACAGAAGTCTGATACATAAACTAAAGGGAAAGACTGTCTATGAATTACTCAAAGGGAAGAAACCTAAAGTTAACTATTTTAGAGTTTTTGGTTGTATTTGCTACATTCATAATAATGACAAGAAATATCTACCAAAATTTCAAGCCAAAGTTGATGAAGGAGTGTTTCTGGGATACTCCATGATCAGCAAGGCCTATAGGGTTTATAATAAATCATCTTTGAAAATTGAGGAATATGTTCACATTTCATTTGATGAAACTAACATGTCTTTCAAGGAAAAGAATTCTTCTACCATAGAACCTTTGCAGGAACACTCTCTAGTTGAAGATATGAACAAGTTACAGGTTGCTCAAGAGGATGAAAGCAGTGAAGATGAAGGGAATGCTCAACACATTGAAGCACAACTTGAAGAGCCAGTTGTTGTACCACAAGAGGAAACAACAACACAGGTTGGTGAACAATCAACACCCCCTATTGATGTAGTAACATCAAGAGACCATCCAATTTCCCAAATAATTGGAGAAATCTCAGCTGGTGTGCAAACCAGAAATCAGGTCAACCAAAACCTGTTGCACACCTGCTTCCTATCTCAAATTGAACCTCAGTCCATTCAAGATGCAGAGCAAGATCCACACTGGATCATTGCAATGCAAGAGGAGTTGCATCAATTTGAGAGGAACAAAGTATGGAACTAGTGCCAAAGCCTAAGGATCATTCCATTATTGGAACAAAGTGGGTATTCAGAAATAAACTGGATGATCAAAGAGTAATTATAAGGAACAAGGCAAGGCTAATTGCTCAAGGATACTCTCAAGAAGAAGGAATCGAATACGACCAGACTTTTGCACCTGTTGCAAGATTAGAAGCCATCAGGATTTTTCTAGCTTATGCAGCTCACAAAGGCTTCAAAGTATATCAGATGGATGTCAAAAGTGCTTTCTTAAATGGAGACATCAAAGAGGAAGTTTATGTCAGACAACCTCCAGGTTTTATCTCTCCAACTTATCATGATTATGTTTTTATATTAAACAAAGCATTATATGGTCTCAAGCAATCTCCTAGAGCAATGTATGAGACCCTAGCATGCTTTCTCTTGGAAAATGGTTTTATAAGGGGTAGAGTAGACCAAACTCTTTTTATTAGAACCCATAAGTCCCATACCCTACTAGTACAAATTTATGTAGATGATATCATTTTTGGTTCTACTGACTCAAAATTGTGCAGAAGGTTTTCTAACCTGATGCATTCTAAATTTGAGATGAGTAGCATGGGTGAGTTATCCTTCTTCCAAGCATTGCAAGTCAAGCAACATGCTGAAGGTATCTTCATTTCTCAAACCAAGTATGCAAATGAATTGGTTAAGAAATTTGGTATGTCTGAGGCATCTTGTATGAAAACACCCATGCCTACTAATGTTGTATTGGATGCTGATGAACATGGGAAACCTATTGATCAGACAACATATAGAGCAATGATTGGCTCTTTACTGTATCTTACAGCTAGTAGACCAGATATAATGTTTGCTACATGTATATGTGCTAGGTTCCAAGTAAGCCCTAGAGAGTCACACCTAACTTTAGTAAAGAGGATTCTTAGGTATGTTAAGAGTTGTCCAAATCTAGGTCTCTGGTATCCAAAAGATTCAGCATTTGATTTAACTGGATTCTCAGATGCTGATTATGCTGGATGCAGAATTGACAGGAAAAGCACCAGTGGAACTTGTCAGTTCCTTGGTGACAGACTTGTCTCTTGGTTTTGTAAGAAACAAACATCTGTGTCAACTTCAACTGCTGAAGCTGAATATATGGCTGCAGGCAGTTGTTGTTCACAAATATTGTGGATTCAAAACCAACTCCTAGACTATAGTTACAACTTAGAGAAGTCTAAAATCATTTGTGATAACACAAGTGCTATTTCCATAGCTCAAAATCCAATCCTCCATAGTAGGACAAAACACATAGAGATTAGCCATCACTTCTTAAGGGATAATGTTGAAAAGAATAAAATTGAATTACAATATATCTCAACTGATTTACAAAGGGGAGACATTTTCACCAAGCCCTTGGATGAAAAGAAACACACCTTCTTTATAAATCAATTAGGAATGTTAGATGGAGGAAGTCTTAAATAATATCCAAGATTTTGAAAGCTAAAAATGGACCAATACTAGGCAAACTTTCTGATTTTTCTTAGTGTCTAGAATTTCTCTGATCTCTGAACTGCGCTTGACGATTTACCCCAAGATCGTCGAACGGAGATCGACGATTTCCAAAATCGTCGAACTGAGTTCAGCACCTCTCAGATAGTATGAACTATCTCTTCCGGTCAACGATCGTCGAACGGCGCTCGACGATTTTGTTCTCTGAACGATCGTCGAACGGAGCTCGACGCTCTCCAATATCGTCGAACGGAGATCGACGATGTTGAAGTCTCTTCAGATTCCTTTAGGAGCCCCGATCGTCGAACTGAGTTCAACGATCTTTCCAATTCTGCGTCGAACCCTAATATAAAACTCTTTTTTCGCCGTCGTTCCCTTTTGCGCTTTCGATTTCTCTGCAAGAATTTTCTTTCCCTCCAAACAGTTCTACGCTTGGTCGTTTTGTTTGTTGAGTTTTTGCAGGTACAATGGCTGTGTCAGTTGCTGTCCTAGCTGCAATGAAGTTCGATGCTGGGTTTGACATTGATATAGAATCATTCAGCACCACTGACCAGATTTTCCAAGACATACTGGGTTTGTTCAAGGATCAGAATCTAACTGCCCTCATGACCACCAGGATCAAGCTTGCTTCAGATGAGATCAAGGAGTGGGTCTATACTGCTCATAATCAAGATAACAACACAATAGTTGGGTCTATTGCTGGAAATCAGGTACCCTTGACCCCCACAATTTTAACAGAAGTTTTTGGATTGAGAAATGGAGAAGAATCTGCTGAGTTATCTGGAGAGGAGTTTTCTGACCTGCTTGCCAGGATGGGTCATCCAGAGGGAAACCCTAGCAAGCTATTCAAACGGAACTTGTCTGTTGAATATAGGTTCCTGGCAGATATGGTAGGGAAAGTGCTGCTGGCAAAGCACTCTGCCCATGATACTATATCCAGACATCAGCTCTGTCTCATGGGAGCTTTGGTGGATAAGAAAAATCTGAACTGCGGAGAGGTGTTCTTTGACCCCATCAAGAAGAAAATAAACAAGAGTTTTGTTAATTGTGGAAGAATTCTTAGAGTTTTCCTGCAGACCAGGTGCCCTGCCTTGCTGGTCTCCTCTGGAGTTCACATAAATGCCTCCAAGAGACTAACATGTGCCCTCTTTGGAAAGTGGGACAGGCAAATAAGCAAGCCTAGCAGGCCCTCCTCCAGTGCTCCTTCAGGCACAAGGACTCCAAGAGTCACTCTCCCACAGGTCTCTGCTCCTGCAGATGACCTGGCTGCTGCTGTTGCTACCTCTCCTCCTCCTCCAATTCCATCCCTTCCCTTACCATCCACCATTCCAGCTCCATCCACCATCACCATATCCAGCCCATCTCCAACATCAACTCCATCTCCAGACCCCATTCTACCTCCACCAGAGGACCAATTCCACCCTTTATTCTCCTACCCTCCACCAGATGTCACCTCTTCACCATCCATTCCATCCTTCACTCTTTTGGATGATTCCTTCATGGATGATTCCCCCTCATCTCCTCCTGAATTACCTTCCTCCTCCACTTCATTCCAAGACCTCCTACACCACATCATTGACCAACGAACATTCACTCCATCCATATCCATTCCCTTATCCTCCATATCCACCCTACCAACACCTCAGCCATCCATACCAACATTCTCCAGCCCTTCCCTTCCAGCATCCCCAGCTACTTCCATTCCATCTACCTCTGCTCCAGCTGTTGAGCAAGTAGATCTCTCAGCCCTAGCTGACAGGCTGTATGAGCTGATTGCCCCCAGGCTCTCTCTACTATTGGAGACCTCCTTGGCTCCTCTACACCTGTCAGTGGTAGCTCTTTCTGCCAGGCTCTCCTCCCTCTTCCCTCAGGCAGCACCTACAGCAGTGTGCATTGATCCAGATGTCTCTGCATCTAGGCAGGGGGAGATGCCACATGAAGAAAGCCTTCTTGCTGTTGCTGCTGCTGTTTCTGCTTCTTCTGCTGCTCCTCTTGTTGCTGTTGCTACTGAGCCTCCTACTGCAGTTCTTGCAATAGACCTAAGGTCTTTGCTATCTACTTTTGATTCTGCCTTCATTAGCTATCTGCCAGAGGTCCATGCTGTCCAGCCCCCAGAAGACTTATCCAAGGCACTTGTGCCGTTGTCTTGCTGTGACCCTAGCATCCTCACTTCTTTTGTACATTCAGTCATTGCTACTGCTTCTGTAGAAAGGACTGATTTTGCTTCTGAGATTGTTGATGCTGCTGCTGCTGAAAATATTCATACTGATGCTGAAGTTCCAACTGTTTCTGATGCACTAATCTCCAAGGACCTTCTTATGACAGAGGCAACTGAAATTGAGTCTGCTGTAGTTTTTGATGATGTTTCTGCTATTGTCAGTAAAGTTGTTGCTGCCATCAACTCTCCAGTTTCTGTTGTTGAGAGTGAATCTGCTGTTTCTACTGTAAGTGAGACCGTTACTGCAGCTGTCACCTCTCCTGCTGCTGTTGTTGTTTCTGCTTCACCTCCTCCATCTGCTGCTGTCTCTGCTGCTGTCCCTGCTGCTGCTATCTCAACTTCTGCCTCATCTGCTGCTGTTCAACTAAAGAAAGATTTGATGAAGAAAATAGATGCTCTATGTGATGACCAGAGTTCTGAATCTGATGAATTTAAAACAGACTCTGATGACTCATCTTCTACCATTGCCAGGAAAAGGAAGGAAAGGAGCAAGGCAATGAAAAGGGTTCCTCCTGCTAAAGTTAAGGATAATAATGATATTCCTTATTATATCCTTCATAATTGCCCAATCTCTGAACACTGGATGCAGTATTCCAAGAACCAGCTGAAAGCCATGAAGAAAAGAGAAAATATGAGAAGGGTTCTTCCCAATTCCAGCACCCTCATCCTCCTCCACCACCTCCTCCTGATGCAGGTGCAGGTGGAAGCTCTGCAAGTCAACCCCCAGCCAGAAGCCAGGCTCCCTATCAACCTCATGCCAGATCCTATGAAAGGGAAAGCCAATCCAGGTGTTCATATTCTAGGAGAGCAGGATATAGAGGTAATCAGAGAGACATTCAAGTATATTCCAAAGGGTACTCCAGGCAGCACCCATATTCTAGGGGAGGACATATTTCATATGATACATCATCTGGTCCTTTCCCTTATAAGCTGAAAGAGACTGTGTCTGCCAGGCCTCCTCAAGACAATCCTTCCAACATGTATGAGCCACCTATACCTTTTGAGGACCCTGAGAACAATCCAGCTGCTTGGACTGCCAGGATGAAGGAATTGGCTGCACTGGATCAGATTAAGAAGGCCAGAGATCAAGGATTGGATTCTTCCAACATTTCTACAATGTCTGAGCAAAGACAAAAAGAATTAGAGAAATATGGTTCCAGTAAATTCTTTGATGCTGAGAGATACATGGAATTACATCCTGCTGCTGTGGTTCCCAGGCATACAAAGCAAACTTATTTGGGTGCAGCAGATGATACCAGGTCCAACAAAGAAGCCCTTAATCCAAACAGAGAAATTAAAATGGTTAAAGGCAAAGAGAAGAAATGACTTTGTAAGGTGACAGTTTTTGTGAATTTCTGATTATCTGGATGCAATATATATCTCTGTGATTCTGCTTGTCCAGCAGTTGCTTTTCTGTGTTTTTTTATTGTATGTTGTTATTTAAATTTTTCCAAAGTCTGTAAATAGTAATCCTAACCCAAATAGGGGGAGATTGTTGGAACACCCTATTACTAATTTGGGTCAGGATCACTATGTCTCTAGGAACCTTTGCTTGACCTTCTGTATAGCTTAATAGTTCAATTAGAATTGAGTCTAAGGGTTAGAAGTCTAGGTTTGGAAGCTGTCCTGAAGACCAGGATTCTCAGTCTGGAGACTAAGTCATATTGTCGAGCTCAGCACGACGATTCGTCGAACTCCGGTCGATGATCGTCTAGCTCAACTTCGACAGATCGTCGAACTCCACTCGACGATCGCTGAGCTCAACTTCATAATATCGTCGAACTCCATTCGACGATCGGTGAGCTCAGGTCGACGATTTTGACTCTGCTTTGGATCTTTATCTCTGAGCTCAGTTCGACGATCTTTGAGCTCAGATCGACGATTATTTTGCTGCTTAAGTTTTCCAGATCGCTGAGCTCAGCTCGACGATAGTAGAGCTCAGTTCGACGATTTCAGATAACTTCCAGAATTCAAATTCAAATCAGTTAGGGGTTATTCTGCAATTAATTCAGAGATTTGCTAGCCGTTTTCATTCAATTCTGGACCAAGTTTCAAGGGATTTTTCAAGGAATGTTTCTGTGGACTTTCCTCCAGAAGAGATTATGCAATTAAGGATGCAATCAATGCAGACCAACGGCTATCCTTGACAGAGAATGATATTCTATTCTGACCAGAGAATAAAAGACAGGATTTTTGAATCTCTTACATAGAAGAACACACAACAAAAATAGAACACACAATACAGAGAGAGAATACTAATTACAGAGAAATACTCAAAAATCTTCTGTCACAAAGAATTCTCAAGAACACTCATCCAAGGAGATCAAGCTTTCTCAATATCTTCAGATCTCTGTAGTTTTCTAAGTGTTCAAGGCCAATACATTTCCAAGACTACAGACATTCAACATTTCAGCTATTGCTGAAATCATCTTTTGTTGGAGTTCAATCTTTGAAGGCCTATCACCCTCAGCAAAGCTTTTCTTCCTGAAGATTTCAAGGATTCGGGGGGAGCTTTGATATCAATCCACATAGTCTTCTCAGTTGTTTGAGAAAGAGAAGACTGTCATCACTCTCTCACCCCCACTCTGTAAAGGGTTTTTCAAACTCCCTTCAAAAGTTTGAACTTGGTTTTTGAGCACCTTGTCAAAAGCTCATTGGTGGCAAGACACCTGATCAAAAAATCTGCTTTGGTTTTTGAGCACCTTATCAAAAGCTCATTGGTGCCCAGGACACCTGATCAACTCATCCTGCAGTGGATTCCTACCTAGGGTGGTAGAAGAGTGGATGTACCAAAGTTTGGGGAACCACTATATTTCATTGTGTCTTCTGGTTTTGCTTGTGTTTATGTTTGTTTCTGGCCTTGATTTTTTCTGTGCTTAGTTTTTGCTTAGCTTGTGCTGTGATTAGATTTATTTTTGCTTCCCTGCTCACACAGATTACAACAATAGTTGTAAATGTTTGTAAATGTTTTTTTAAAGCACCATATACTCTATTCACCCCCCCCCCCCTTAGAGTATATCAGATCCAGTTGCACTTTCAAAGACGAAGGTGGGACCTAAGTCATATCTTGAGCCCAAGTCTTCTGCACTGATGAAAAAGAAAAGCACGGTGAAGGAAGGGAAATGACACCACTGTGGCAAGGCTGGTCATTGGAGGAGGAACTGTCCTTCATACATTGAAGGTCTGCAGAAAATGAAGGGAGGTATGACTTCCGCTTCAAATGTTCACATTATAGAGATAAACCTTTCTGCTCCTTCATCTTGGGTATTGGATACCGGATATGGTTCTCACATTTGTACAAATGTGCAGGAACTGGGAAGGAGAAGATTGCTGAGTAAAGGGGAGGTGGACCTCCGCGTTGGCAATGGAGCAAGAGTTGCTGTTGTAGCCGTAGGGGTTTACCGTCTTTCTTTGCCCAGTGGGCTTGTAATAGAACTAGATAATTGTTATTTTGTTCCGGCCATAACTAGAAACATTATATCTATTTCATGTTTGGACATGATTGGATTTTCTTTTATAATTAAGAACAACTGTTGTTCTATATTTAAGAATGATGTTTGTTATGCTGTAGCCCAATTGTTTAATGGTCTTTATGTTTTGAACTTGTACCATCTGATCTGTAATGTAGAAAATAATAAAAGACTAAGAAAAAATGACTCGAACCCTACATTTCTCTGGCATTGTCGTTTGGGCCATATCAACGAGAAGCGCATATCCAAGCTCCATAGAGATGGAATTTTGGACTCATTTGATTATGAATCATTTGAGCGATGCAAATCTTGTTTTTTAGGCAAGATGACTAAAGCTCCATTCACTGGTTATACTGAGAGGGCTGAGGATCTCTTGGGTGTTGTACATAGTGATGTATGCAGACCCATGAGTTCCATGGCTAGAGGTGGATATTTCTACTTTGTTACATTTACTGATGATTTCAGTAGATACGGATATGTGTATCTTATGAAGTGCAAATCCGAGACCTTTGAAAAGTTCAAAGAGTTCAAGAATGAAGTAGAAAATCAGTTGGGTAAAAGGGTTAAAGCACTCCGATCTGATCGAGGTGGCGAATACCTGAGTCATGAGTTCCGTGATCATCTGAAAGAGTGTGGTATTGTATCACAGCTCACTCCACCTAGAACACCACAACATAATGGTGTGTCTGAGAGGAGAAATCTTACTCTGTTAGACATGGTACGTTCGATGATGAGTCATGCAGACTTGCCTGTTTCCTTTTGGGGTTTTGCTTTAGAGACTGCTGCAATGACATTGAATCGCGCTCCAACGAAAATGGTTTTGAAGACACCATATGAGATATAGACTGGAAAGCGTCCTAGTATGTCGTTCATTAAAATTTGGGGTTGTGAGTCATACGTGAGATGTCAAATGCCTGACAAGCTGGAACTCAAATCGGATAAATGTTATCTGGTGGGATATCCTAAGGAAACGAAAGGGTATTACTTTTACCTACAGTTTGAGGGCAAAGTGTTTGTCATAAGGACTGGTGTCTTCTTGGAGAAAGAGTTCTTATCAAGAAAGACTGAAAAGGTAGAGCTTGAAGAAGTTCAAGAACCACATATAGTGAATGAACCGGAATTGGATTCTGAGACAGGACTACAAGATGTTGTAGCTAGAGAACCTGCTCAAGGAACACAAGTCCTACGTAGATCTAGTAGACCGAGGTTTGAGCCTGAGAGATATGGATTTCTCGTGTCTCAAATAGGTAATGTGTTGCTTTTGGATCATGATGATGAACCAGCAACCTACCAAGAGGCTATGAATGGACCGGACTCCGAAAAATGGCTTGAGGCTATGAAATTCGAAATGGACTCCATGTATGCAAACCAAATTTGGAACTTGGTGGAACCACCTGAAGGGGTACGACCCATAGTGTGCAAGTGGGTCTTCAAGAAGAAGACCGACATGGATGGGAATGTACAGGCATTCAAAGGGCGACTGGTGGCTAAGGGTTTCAAGCAAATTCATGGTATTGACTATGATGAGACCTTTTCCCCTGTTACCATGGTAAAGTCCATAAGGATATTGCTTGCTGTTACTGCGTATTATGACTACGAGATCTGGCAGATGGATGTCAAAACGGCTTTCCTTAATGGAAACCTCCTTGAGGAAGTGTATATGACACAACCCGAGGGTTTTGTATCCCCAGATGAAGCCACTAAAATATGCAAGCTGAATAAGTCCATCTATGGACTGAAATAGGCCTCTCGAAGTTGGAATCTTCGTTTTGATGAGAAAATCAAAGAGTTTGGTTTCATCAAAAATGAAGATGAGTTTTATGTTTACAAGCGAATTAGTGGGAGCATTGTTGTCTTCCTGATATTGTATGTAGATGACATACTGTTGATTGGGAATGACATTCCTACCCTGAAAGTTGTTAAGAACAACCTAGGGAACCGCTTTTCAATGAAGGATTTGGGTGAAGCGACTTATATACTCAGTATTAAGATCTATAGAGATAGATCGAAGAAGTTGCTGGGTTTGACCCAGAGTACGTACATCGAAAAGGTGTTGAAGCGGTTCAACATGCTTGAGTCCAAGAAAGGATTTTTGCCCATGTCTCATGGTGTGAATCTCTCTAAGGACCAGTGTCCAAAGTCTTGTGAAGATAAGGACCGCATGAAGTTGATTCCATATGCTTCGGCAATTGGATCAATCATGTACATGATGTTATGTACTCGACCCGACGTATCCTTTGCTTTGAGCATGACTAGCAGATATCAGTCAGACCCCTGTGAGTGTCACTAGATTGAAGTCAAGAATGTCCTGAAGTACTTGAGAAGGACTAAGGATGTGTTCTTGGTGTATGGTGGAGAGGAAGAGCTCATTGTAAGTGGTTACACGGATGGTAGCTTCCAAACTGATAGAGATGACTACAAGTCTCAGTCAGGTTTTGTGTTTTGCCTGAATGGAGGAGCTGTGAGCTGGAAGAGTTCCAAGCAAGAGACAGTTGCTGATTCTACAACAGAGGCCGAGTATATTGCCGCAGCTAATGCGGCGAAGGAGGCTGTATGGATTAGGAAATTCATCGGCGAGCTTGATGTAGTTCCTAGCATTGTTGGTCCCGTAGTTCTCTACTGTGATAACAATGGTGCAATTGCACAATCTAAGGAACCTAGATCCCATCAGCGCTCTAAGCACATACTTCGGCGGTTTCATCTTATTCATGAGATTGTCGAACGAGGATATGTGAACATTTGCAGAGTGCCAACTGAGGAGAATATTGCAGATCCACTGACAAAGCCTCTCGCGTAGAGAAAGCATGATGGTCATACTAGATCGATTGGTATACGATACCTAAATGATCAACTCTAGTGAGAATCTTGTGGATTGCATGTAAAAATGTATTTTGTTGGCCATTTGTTCATATGAGGAACAATGTACCTAGTTTTTCTCTTACAATTAATGGAAAGTTCTTTTATTATGAGTTTTTTTTTCTATATGATAGTTAAATGTTAACATAATAGATACCCTTAGAATGTTCGTTTCCATGGGACATCAAGTACGTGACTTGAATGTGAGAGCCTATGATTTATTTGAAGCTTCATTCTTAAAAGGTCCCTGGTCGAGTATCATCATAGAAGCTAAGGGTGATGATGGTACATGAAGGCTAGCACGTGCGTTGACTGATGACCAGTTCTCACAGGTCATGATATTGTGATATCAAGTCATCACGTGGGTACTGTTAGTGAACAAGTTGTACTGGACAGACCCAACCTGAGAATACTCTGTGGATTGTCATCCAATCGTGTCACGAGTAGGTCTCAATTGACAATGGTGTTGTGGTCCTTTGACCTGAAGTCACAGCATTCATCAAGTGAGGAATAGCGTGATTTGATGCCATCTAAAGTCTTCCTTGAGAAAGGTTGATGATAAGGGTGGTTGTTGGGCATGTTACGAATCATTTGGGTGTTTGTGTGTGAGCAGATATGGGATTTGTCATCCTGTATGACAGGAGTTGCATCCATGGGCCCCTTGATGGAACTGGACTGAGAAATGCATGACCATGCTTGGTTGAGTCAATATGTGATATTGGACTCACCATTCTCTGGAAGTCCGTCCTGGATCAAGAAACTTGGATTGAGCTATTACGAGGGTGACACGGTCCATGCCTCTAGTTTTTTCCGGATGTAAGGGACAAATACAACGCTGATACATTGGTCATAAAGGCTTATGAGTTATAAACTCTTATTGCTTGGGGAGCAATGATGCATTGCTAGATGCCGCTCATTGTCTATAAGGTTTTTGGTTTGATACTTTCAAGATCAAGTGGGAGACTGTTGGAGTTACCATGGTGATCTAGAAGTGGTCAAACATGTAATCTCACTGCCAACGCGATATGAGCCTGCAGGGTCGCACATAAGAGATGTGGAGAAGTTGGATGATTGAATGTGTTGGTAAATGTTACCAATCACCGACCTGAATGGGGTTATGGGCAAAGTGTTGCCTTAAAGGATCGTCGGGTTGGGCAAATGTTGCCTTGAAGGATTGGTAAGAATAGTCGACCGAGGGTCGACGATCGTCGACCGAGGGTCGATGATAGTCGACCGCGGGTCGACGATCGTCGACCACGGGTCGACGAGTATCGTCGATCGCGGGTCCACGAGTATCGTCGACCGCGGGTCGACGAGTATCGTCGACCGCCGATCGATGATTATCGTCAACCCACGTTCGACGTGAATCGTCGAGTATTGTACTCTGATTCTCGCCGACTGATACTCGCCGACTGATTCTCGCCGATCCTAGGTGATTCTCGCCGATTGATTCTCTCCGAATCTGCTAGGTTATTCTCGCCGATTCTGGAACCCTAATTTTCTGGGTGGTCTGCGGATAGCGATATTCCTAAGTCTGTTTATGCCTTTGGTATAAATAGATACTTAGGGTTTTCGGGAATGAGCTCTGATCGAATCGGATGCGATTGTCGGCCCTTTGACCGAGACGAAAGCGACGAAAGTGTTCCGCCGTTCTTCGTTCGTTCCGCCGATCCCGAATCCCGCCAATGTAAGTGTTCCGCCGCCGTGCTCGCTCCGTCGACTGCCTCCTCTCCGGCGATTGTCGCTGGTGTTGCTATCCTTGGCGCGGACCTAGCAGTCCGTGGAAAAGCAAGGTGTGGTCATTCTCCTTCCCGATTATCCGTGCGACGAAAAGTCGGTGTTCTCCCGCTTGTGTGGATTTCTGCAGAGACGTGGACATCATTCCACGTAGAACTCGCCACCAGCAAGAACACGAAGCTTGGAGCATCTCCATTGAGTTGTGACTCAACGCCACCGAGGTAATTTTTGCCTAGTTGTATGTTAACTTCTTGATTCAACTACCATGGCCCGATCCCATCTCTTTTGGGTTTTTCTTCATGTTTTTATTCTTCCGCTGCGTGCGCAAGTGTTGTGCCATTCTCATAGAGAAACCCATCACTTTGTGCACGGGTTGCCAAGGACGCAAAATGGGAACATCACCATTTGGGTGGTCGTAGATCGTCTAATGAAGGTGTCACACTTCATTCCGTATAGGAAGGATGATCCGGTTGAGAAATTAGCAAAGCTGTATATGGATAATATTGTGCGGCTTCATGGTGTGCCCCGCAGCATCGTGAGTGACCGAGATTG
The DNA here is from genome assembly GCA_039583875.1 of Platanthera guangdongensis. NCBI lineage: Eukaryota > Viridiplantae > Streptophyta > Magnoliopsida > Asparagales > Orchidaceae > Platanthera > Platanthera guangdongensis. Next base: position 63,523,059 of record CM077149.1, on the reverse strand, counting down.
GCGGTTCACGTACAATGATTGGAGGCTGGTGTAGCAGATGTTGGGAACAAAGCTAAGTTTTAGCACAGCCTTTCATCCTCAAACGGATGGGCAGACTGAGAGGTTCAATAAGACAATGGAAGACATGCTTCACATGTGTGTCCTGGACTTTGGAAAGCAATGCGAAGATCACCTATACTTGGTGGAATTCTCTTACAACAATAGCTACCAGGCGAGCATACAAATGACGCCCTTCGAGGCCCTTTATGGTAAAAGATGTCGCAAGTCGTTGTCTTGGTTGGAAACGGGCGAGTCAAAGTTGTACAAGCGACAAGAGGTGGAGGATGCTACTTCTTTGGTGAGAACCATTCGAGAGAGGATGCTAATCGTTCAAGACCACCAGGCTAAGTACTATAATGCCAAGCACAAGAACGTGGAGTTCACTGTTGGCGATTGGGTGTACTTGAAGATAAAGCCGTTCAAGGGTGTCTCGCGGGTGCGTCGCTTGAAGAAGCTAAGCTCGAGGTACCTTGGACCATTTGAGGTTCTGGAGCGAATTGGTGAAGCAGCGTACCGGTTGAAGCTGTTAGTGGAGCTTAGTGGTCTACATGATGTATTCCATATATCGGTGCTACGGAAGGCGGTGCAAGAGCCTACGGAAGTGTTGGTAGTCGATCAAGTGCCGGTCGATAGTGGGTTGACGATGAAGGTCAAGCCCGTACGTATTGAGGACTCGAAAGTTAAGCGGCTACGCAATAAAGAGATCTGTATGGTCAAGGTCTGTTGGGACAATTGTGGTCGGGAGGAGCTCTCTTGGGAGCTAGAGTAGACTATGCTTGAGGAGTACCCGGAGTTGTTTTGCTCAGGTAGCATTTAAGTTTTATGCTTATCTTTCCTTCATGTAATTTCATGGACGAAATTCTTTTAATAGGGAGAGAGTTGTAATACCCCGAAACTCAAAAGGGCGATGGGAGGCGTTTTGGGCCAAATTTGGAATTTCGCATAGGTCACACGGCCTGGGACACGGGCTTATCATAGGTCGTGTCCTTTACGGTTTGAAGGCGGGTTGTACCGTGTTTGACACAGTCTGCTGTGTCGACACAGGGCCTACTGTGTCGACACAGGGCCTTCTGTGTCGACACATGGCCAGCTATATCGACACAGGGCCTGCGGTGTCGACACAGGGCTTGTTGTGTCGACACAGGGCCTGCTGTGTCAACACAGGGCCTGCTGTGTCGACACAGGGTGTCGACACAGGCTGTCTACATAGGGTATCGATACAGGGTGTCGACACAGAGTATCGACACAGGGATCTTGACAGGGTCTCGACTATATGTGCCGGCACAGTTTGAGTTTGTCGCGGACGTGTCCTGCTCCAGTTTCTGAACTGTGCGATGTTCGGCCTAGTTTTTCCATGTCATAGCTGGATCGTAGTCGTACATTCCTTTATGTTGGGATCCGACTGCTAGAGGTTATTAATATGGGGATATACCCGAGTGTAGGGTTTCAAAACCCTCATCTTCTGTTTACTGGTTCTCTATCTAAGTTCTAGAGAGTGGGGAGAGCAATGAGGAAGAAGAAGTCTAGATCCGGTCACTGGCGGAGCTTCGGAGCTCCAAATCGCAAACCGACTTCGGATATATGGAGGCAAGCATACTTTTCATTGGCGCCAAAGAAGAATTCTAGTGTAACGATTCTCTACGTGAGCATGTGAAGCTCTACTTCTTTTGCATAGGGAAGTCCGCTCTCGCGAGTTTGTGTTGTGTTTGAGGCGTTCCTTCGGGTAGACATGAATAGTCCCCATTGTGTACATGTAGAGTCTGTAATCGAGAACAGATATAGGCATGATGTTTGAAGCCTACCCGGACAAGTTGGTCTGGATCAGTGATGTTGCATTGTATAAATGGCCGGAGAAGACTCCGTGCGAGTGTTTGTTTTTCGGGTTTTCTACGTGGTAGATTGCAACAGGGAGCCTTTAGGATTAACCCCTAGGTGCACCTGGGAAACTGGGCAGATGCGTGATTCTGCCAACATGGTGGCCTGGGAGCCAACACAAATATAACTGGGTTATGTGATACGTGTGGGAGATACGGTACTCGGGGAAGCTTGACCCACGTAGACGACGTAATTGATGTTGCGGTGTGAGCAACAGGTCAGGTGGAACCGTACCCGATCTATGTCGTTTGGTTAAATAAACCTAAAGTTACTTGTCACTTACCGTTGTCATAGATGGAGGGTCTTAGGCAGTGGCCAGAAAGACCAGATGCTCACGATATATTGTCGTCCTAGGGGCGGTGGTGAGTCATCGGACTTTGACCGTGATCACCGAGAATGTGCCCTGAGAGCACGGGGCGTATGGCCGTGCGTGTCTGCGGCTGTGATGTAGTGTTGTTACATTAATGCTTGGTTATGCTAATAAAGTGCAGTGAAGGAGCATCGCCGCCCCGAGTTCGGGGGCGGGATCGTTATAATTTGGTCAGCATAGCAGACCGTTGCTTTTGTTTACCACCGTGCGGTGGATTGTTACTTGCAGGTACTACGGAGCCGAGTGGTAAATAGCGGGCTAAAGCCTAAGTTGTTGAGCCGGCCCTCAAAGGACTAATTTTGTGTGTTTTCTTTTATTCATGTATGGCCGGCCTGCGTGCCGAGGTTTGGAAAACATGTAATTTGAAGAAAACAATTGTAAGGCCATAAGGCCAGTACTTATGTATTTGTACTTTATTCTTGTTGGCTTTGTAGTGGATATTCATGCTAGTGTTGGGTTCTTTATTAATGCAACTTTTAATTGCTTCTGTTGAATGACTCTGTGTAGGACGTTGGATTGGTTGGATGGTTTCCATTGAGTAACCACCCGGTCTGTCTGTGGTATATGGCGTTGGGCCCTGGCCGGACCTACTGCTATATGCTATGCGACGGATAGGGGGTGTTACTGTGTCTATCCAACTCTCATGCGGTGGAATACTGAACTTTGGATCCAAGCCAGCGTCTGACAAAGAGTGCGGCTAGGGAGGCCCCATATGTTAGCTCTATTGTGCTCTGTTAGGATACATCACAGTTACGGTGATCTTTTCTTGGTAAGCAATGAAGACCAAGTGTAGCCTTGTCTCTTCGATCATCTCACAACTGTGATGGCCGAGCGTTCTCTAGTGTTCCCAATCCATGCTTTCCCGGGGTACTCAACTCCACTAATCAATCCACAGACATGCTATAGGCCTCTTGGCGCAACCAGTCTCATTGATCAGTGACGTAGTAACCCGAAGCATGTGATCAGTGCATCTAGTGATCCTTCTCAAGATTTCCCTTTCTTTTCTCTTTTATGCCCTCGTAGAGGATTCGCGGTCAGCCCGCTTCGAATAGGACTATACTCGGGCCGACCTTCCTCAGACAAGCATTGCATAAGGCCCACGGGTGATCTCCTGTGGCAGCATACAGTCTTCCTTGGTCATCTCTGAGTATAGACCTACCCTTTTTTGTCAACTTCCTTCTTTTATAGGTGAACAAGTTAATCTTACCTAGCAAAAGGATTTCTAGCATCCACTTTGCTTATGCTCATCTTATATACATTGCTTGCTCAAAGCTCTATCAAGTGATCTCTTATAAGCTCTTCACTACTCTTATCAAATGCCAACACTCAGCTTATTGATCTGGACGTCATGTTGAAGACATCTCTAATATAGCAAGATCATTGTTTTATGGTTTGATCTTGCTTCACTTATTAGCAGAGTGCGTAAGGCATTTCCTCTGCTATATGATCATATCAACCTTATCTTATCAACAGATTAACACCTACAAGCCTCAACTCAGGTACATGCACCCTAGCTCATTATTTCATGACTGCTACTCACTCTTCTCTTTGCAGTGATTAGCAGGAACCTGCAAGTCATATCCAGGTACTTGCAACTTATTCTTTATATGCAATACCTGCTTCTAACTCTCATTTCGCAGAAAACAGCAGATCCTTGCAAGTTTCGTCACAGGTACTTGCAAGCTATTTTCATGTTTTGTCTGCTCCTAACTCTCTTCTTACAGAGATCAGCAGACCCTTGCAAGTATCTTCACAGGTACTCGCAAGTTACTCTCATATATCTTGTCTGTTCCTAACTCTCATTTTGCAAAGATCAGCCGTTACTTGCAAGTTTCTTTACAGGTACTTGCAAGTAACTTTCATATAACGTGCCTACTTCTAACTCTTCTTTTGCAGAGACCAGCAGATACCTTCAAGTTACCTTCAGGTATTTTCGACTTTCTTTACTCCCGAATTTGTTTCTAACTTCACTTTTGCAGAAACCAGCAAAGACTTGCAAGTTCCTTTCAGGTACTTGCAGCTCATTTTTTTTCTCTTGTATACTCCTTACTCTTCCTTTTGCAGAGGATAACAGATGCTTGCAAGCCTCCCCCCAGGTACTTGCAAGTTATTATGTTTCTATGTTTTCCTCCCACCTTCATTTTGCAGAACTTATTTGAAGATGCATCTTCTTCGTTTCGCAAAGGCAAACTCAGGTACACGTGAGACGTACCTTCTCTGCCTACACTAACTTACCCTTTATAGGAAATAGACAGGCAGTAGCAAACTCCTAAGGAGAGGCTCCAGGTTCTATCTCTCCTTGCCCCTTCTCTTTCCTTTGGGGCGGATCACGATTTTCGTGGGTCTCCAACTTTTTCGAAGTTCTATTCGGAACTTAAAAAAGTGCGAGGAATACGTTAACCCCGAAATCGGAGAACCTTCCCTGTTGAGATTATATTAGCCAGCAGGACACGTGTGTGTGGGACCGCATGTTTGGGCTTTCCCCATCGCGTTCCAGGTCTGGGTGTTGACCCCGGTGGGCCCCCTTGTGTGGCGGAATATCCCCGCGGTCCTGTGGTTGGGGTTAATCCCACATCACCCGCAGACTTCTCCACTTTGTGTTCATGTACCCCGCCACCCTTCATCTCAACACCTGGGTTTTGAGATGAACTAATGGGTTGGCGGGTTCTAACTTGGTATCAAAGCAAGTTGTCCTGCTGCGGGGGTGTGTTGAGATTATATTAGCTAGCAGGACACGTGTATGTGGGACCGCATGTTTGGGCTTTCCCCATCGCATTCCAGGTCTGGGTGTTGACCCCGATGGGCCCCCTTGTGTGGCGGAATATCCCCGCGGTCCTGTGGTTGGGGTTAATCCCACATCGCCCGCAGACTTCTCCACTTTGTGTTCATGTACCCCGCCACCATTCATCTCAACACCTGGGTTTTGAGATGAACTAATGGGTTGGCGGGTTCTAACTTTCCCAAGGCAGTCAGCTCGCATGTCGCGGCCTGCCACGGGTTCCTCCTGGAGGACGTGACTCCCTAAGGTGGACGGACAGAATTCTCGGTCCACTCAGGCCGCACGTCCTCAGCGGCCTCCGCGGACTGACCACCCAGGCCGTGTCGCTTCCCTTGGTCGGTAGGGGCCGCGGACTGCTACTACAGTCCACCTCTACATGCCGCCCCTTTTTAGCTTAACCGCAAGGTTGTCTCCGAAGGACTCTCTTTGCCAGACTCAACTCCCTATCCGCCCATATCGGCAACAAGCCGCGTCCCTTGCGGAAATGGACTTCCTTAGCCCGCTCCTGCAGGTCACTCTTCAAGGAATACAGACCGCTCCAACCACCAAAACAACAGTGGCGACCTGCGCGCAGGCCTCCAGCTAGCATGCCAAAATGCGCGGTCTACCTCATCAGGCTGGCAGGCCGTATATCCCTTGTAACCCAGTAGCAAGGGCAACCAATTTCTTCATTACGCCTGTAGAGCCCGGACACTCTCTCCGGCTACCCGCGAAGGTCAGCAGCAATACCAAGTTCTTCGCGAGCTCGGCGGACTCGAAGTGCAATCAAGACTTCTAGTCCGCCTTCATTGTTGAACCCCAACGACAGCAGCCAAGCTCTCCATCTCCAACATAAAAGGACTCAGGTCGCCAGTAGAGGCGGACTCCACGGACTCAACGGACTCTGTAATGCAGTCCGCCTTTCCTTAGCCAGCACCAGCCTATCGGTATCAGGTCAACTCTCCCTCGGTCCACAGTCTTGGCGCGGACTCAGTTAATAGTGGCGGATTCCTTCCAGCCTGCCGGGCAGTAAATCATCCTCAAGGCAGTCCCAGTCCGCATAACCTAGTATGGACTCGGCGGATTCCGCGGGCACTCTTCAGCTCGCACCCCCCTTATAGCTTTCAGCCTGCACCCTTGGAGCAGGCTCGCTCGGCTCAGTAGCGGCGGACTTCGCGGGATCTCCTCCCAGTCCACCACTTAGCCTCTAGCGTCCGCCTCCCCAGCAGCAGGCGGACAACCACAGCTCATCAACAGCGGACTAGGCGAACTCTGCTTTGCAGCCCGCCACTAAGTCTCCCAGTTCTCCGCCAGCAGCACCGGCTTCATAAGCAAGCCCCAGTCCGAGAGGGCCTATTGCGGACGGGGCAGACTCCTTCCTCATCTCACTCCAGTTACCATCTCACTGGGGGTAACGTCACCGCAAGCCGTTACCTCCTCGGGCCTATAAATAGATCCCCATACCTCTCATGGGGGGATCGAGGTTCAAACATTGCCAAGGTGCTCATGCTCGAAGACAGCCCACAACATGCCTATTTCCTGCGGACTCCGTTTCTCAGTCTGCACCACTCTCGGTGCCTTCAGTTGCGCGGCCAGCCGGCCTCTGGTTCTCCAGTCCGCGTGGTCTCCCGTTTCCCTTAACCGCACGACCTGCCGACTACGCTCTTCAGTCCGCACGGCCTCTTCTGCAACCCCTTCCTTAGCCGCCAGCTTCGTTCTTGTACCCCTTTATTGCTTTCTTGTAATGGTTTATTAGCAAGTTGTAGCTCTCACTATTAATCAAAGGAAAGCCAGTCGCAAGAGTGGCATTCAAGCCGCGGCGGGCGAAGTTTGATGTTGTCGCTGCTAGCAGCCCCCTCTCTTCTTCCTAGCTCAGCTCTGCTCCCTCGGCACTCAACCTACAAGCACAACCGTCCAAGTACCCGTCTGCTCGATATCTCCTGATCAACCTCCTCCGCTTCTCTCAGCAAACCTCTCCTCTATCCCCACAACCCCTTTGACATGTGTTTGCTCCACTCTTGAGCACTCAGAAGCTTCCTTCATTTCTTTTTCCCCGCAGCCTTCATCCTCTTCCTATCCTAGCATGTGAGACCGAACACACCCCCTCCGTGTTAACTAGCCGGTGTCGTTTTTGCGCATCAACATAAACATCATAACACCATAATGTGATCGTGAAATTAAAAATCAAGGAGAAGGGGTTACCCAATGCTCAGAAATGAGCATACTAGAAGATTGACGTTAAATTCTTTTGAAAATCCAAGGCCCAAATGAACTTCACCTACAAAAGAAAATACCTCCAAGAACAACATTCAATATTATAGAATATGCAAAAAACAAAAAACAAAATAATGGGTTGTCTCGCAGAAGCCACTTTTCTTTACCGTCCTTAAGGTGGACCAAATACCTGTATTAGCAGTTTTATATATAGTTTTAGAATCCCAGAAAGAAGCTAATCCTAGCAACATATGTAAGCAAATCAACTAAAGGAGGCTAACATCCATCAGTGTCTTGCAGCAGTATGCAGTGAACGCCTTTTTTCCATGACATTCCCCTCAAATTGCTTCAAGCGATGTCGTTTACTTTGAAAGTGCCGCCCTTGTTGTCCCGAATCTCTATCGCGCCATATGGAGAAGCACTTGCAACCGTGTAAGGACCGCTCCATCTGGATTTTAACTTCTCAGGAAACATCTGCAGGCATAAGTTGTACAAAAGAACCTGGTCATCCAGCTTGAATTCCTTTGGCGAGATATGTCTATCATGCCAGCTATAACGCCACCAATTTTTTTGATGTATTTGGGTTGTCGACGTCATGATTATGACATCAGGTCATTGACCCCATTTTCGTATTGTTGTCGGCACGGCAATGTTTCTGCGTCTTTGAGTCCGTAAGGTCTGTTTGACAAGTTTTTAGGATTTTGTTGGGATTAAATGTTCTTCCTTAATTTAATGATGATGTCTTTGAGACTTTGGTTTTCCCAGCTTTGTTGCGATCCGAGCATTTTAGAGTCTCGACGTGTGTTTGGATCCTTGTGGTGATTTTCTCTGCATGGGTAAGAAATTGTTGATAGTGTCTCAAGAATGGTACATCGGATTCTAGGGTTGTCTTCACTGCTATTTTCGTAGTGTTAGCAAATTTTTCCAGAATATTAGACAAATTAGATTTTTGGTATTTCCCTGCAAGTTCTAGAGAAGTCCCTGTTTGTACTCGAGAAGTCCCTGCTGGTACTCGAGAAGTGATGCATAGTACTCGAGTAGTATCATTATGGTATTCGAGTAGTCTGTTTGGTTCTCGAGTAGTCTGCTTTGTTCTCGAGTAGTCTTGTTCTCGGGTAGTCTGGCTTGTCCTTGAGTAGTCCTTGTGCTACTCGAGCAGTGTTCTCGGGTAGTTTCCTCTTAGTACTCGAGTAGTCTGTCTAGTACTCAAGTAGTGTTCTCGTGTAGTCTCTTTAGTACTCGAGTAGTCCGTGAATTCTTCTCGAGAAGTTCGGTTCAGCTAACCCCCCCTTTTCTTTTTCCTCGGTTCTTTTCTTAGAAATGTAACCCTTATAGGTAAAATTATTTTAATATTATAATTATACCATAAATATATATATGTACTTATTCTTACCCCTTGAGCCGACTGATCTACCTTTCTTCTTTCCCAAACCCGAGCGGCTTGAGCGAGAGAGAGAGAAGTTTTTCGTGAACATTCCAGTGGCCGCCGACGGTGCTCTGTTGCTTGAAATCTTCAACCGAATATAGATATGGAAAGCTCTTGTCGAGAGTTATGCCATCGTGGTAAAACGTTCCTCATTTCTTGAGTTTTTGAAAGTGAGAGTTAGATCTGAAATACTCTAGAGGGGGCGGGGGTGTGAATAGACTATTCTTAAAAAAAATTCTTAACAGCTATTACATCTTTTACTGTAAATTAAAAGTGCAAAAATAAATATAAGTACCACATAATAAACCTAAAGCACAAGTAAAGCAATAATAAAAGAAAAAGGGGCAACCAGACGACACAAGAATTTTATAGTGGTTCCCTAACCTGGGTACATCCACTCTTCTACAACCCTTGGTAGGAATCCACTCAGATTTTTGATCAGGTGCCTGACACCAATGAGCTTTTGATCATGTGCTCAAAAACCAACCCAAGTATTTTTATCAGGAGACTTTCAACAAAGGAATCAATTTTGAAGGGAGATGACAACCCTTTAGACAGTGGGGGTGAGAAATGATTTTGTCTTCTCTTTCTCAATATACAACTGAGAAGACTGTGGATTTGATTATAACTTATGGCTCCCCCTGAGATATAGAATGAATCCGGGAAAAACAGGAGCTAAGCTTCAGGGTGATAGGTCTTCAAACTGAATTCTTGATCAGCAATAATTTTCAGGAGCTTCTTTGACAGATGGAACTGATGTTGTCCTTTTGAAGTGTCCTAGAGTGCTTGAAGAAAGAAGACTCTAGATATAGGTATTGTTGTTCTTCTTCTTCAGGTACTGATGAGCTTCTAGTCGAAGGCTTCTTTGTATCAGAGAATGCTTCTTGTTGACAGAACAAATTGTTTAAGACTGAATATTTCTCTATGTCTCTGTAATCTCTGTATGCTTCTTGTTGAACTGTGCTCTTTGTAAAACTTTCTTAATGATCCTTCATTATGACCGTTATTCTCTTCTTTTCTTTTCTATTTTCTGTCGAGATCTGTCCTTCAAAAATATGAATTCATCTGCAATTAATGCTAATAGCCTTGAGAGTAAACGACATTGATTTATTTCTCCAACTGTCCCATGGAAAAATGGCAAGGCAATAATCCTGGAGAAGACCATAATTAATGCTCCTTCTAACGGTTATATTCAGAGAATGTTAGATCATTAATTACTCAGGAATTATCGCATTAGAGTGGGGACAGAAGGCCAGAAATAACTAAGTCTGGAATCGTCGAACAGTTGACAGAAATTGTCGAACTGAGTCCACAGTTCGTCGAGCTGAGATGTTGTGTTCGTCGACTAGACAGCTTTTGTTCATTGAGCTGAGTTCCATGATCGTCGAGCTGGAAAATGAACTGTTGTCTCTTTTGATCTTTGCCTATTCTGTGTCTGAAGTTTGTCGAGCTGGTAAATGTGTTCGTCGACTGGAGTTCAGCAACTATTCTGGAGTTGTCAAATATTGTGTGTGTCGACACAATTTCTCCTGGTGTGCCCAGGAAAGTCCCCTGACATTTGTGATATTGCGGTGTCGTACCTGTGAACGAGTAACAGGAAGTACTGGTGTGCCTAGGAAAGACCCGCTGATGTTGTGAGAGAATTCGTGTACTAAAAATACCCAGGCTTGAATGCCAGAACAGGATCAGTGAGACCTACCCGCGCCTTTATTTAGCCGCGAGTATGCCATGCTCGGTGATGGCAAGGCGATTTGAGAAACGGGTAGTGGAGGATCCGACCTGCGTTATGTCTGTCCGACATGAGACCAGAATGTGTGGTCTATTGGAGCGCATAGCAAGAGTCTTAGGCCTGCGCGCCGTGAGACCATAGGGGGCTATGGGCCAATCCCGGTTCACTAAGACTATAAAACTCCGGCTGCACAGCATGGAGTAAATGCTCAAGAGAGTTTCCGTTGGGTTGTGACCCTAATACGGTGGTGGGCAACTGCTTTGCCAGAACACCAAGAATGTGCCCTGAGTGCATGGACCGTTGGGCTGGGTGGCTAACGGTTGTGATGAAATGTTTATATGAAATATATTGCCATGCTTGTGATGATATGCCTACAGGGAAGATTACCGCTTTCCCGAGAAGCGGGGTAGGGTCGTTATAATTTGGTTAGCTGAACGATGACCGTTGCTTCTGTTTGTCACCGTTGGGTGGATTGTCCCTGTACAGGTGCTGGAGAGCCAAGCGGGATGCATAAAGGTTGAGAGCTGCTGCAGCTAGTGCTTGCCCTCGAAGGCTATTTGGAATGCTTGTTATGTTTTTCTTTTATTGTGTCCGGCCTGCGCGCCAATGTTTGGGCCACTGTTTGAAAGACTTGTAAGTCCATAAGGTCAACGACGTTTACTTATTGTAAGACATTCCTATATGCTATAAAATATGGTGTTTTATATGTTGGACATTTAAGAGATGAGTTCCATTGTATAGGCTTCCGCTAGAATACTTTGTGTTAGGTGCGCTGCGTTACTCTGGTATCACTCCGTAGCTTCATCGTCTGTTTTGTGGTATATGCTGTGGGGCCCCGGCCGGACCTTCTAGTATATATCATATGAATGGATGGGGTTGTTACACGCCAACCGGCGTAGGTCTGACTTGGAGTTTTCTGTAGGGGACCTTGTGTTTCTTAAGGTTTCCCCGATGGTTGGTGTTAAGAGGTTCAGTAAGAACCGGAAATTGGATTCGAGTTATGTGGGCCCGTTTAAGATTGTTGAGCGGATTGGCGTGTCAGCATATAGATTGGATTTGCCAGCAAATTTCCCAGATGTTCATAATGTATTTCATGCAAGCCAATTAAGGAAGTGTGTGTGAAGCAGTTGGCAAGTCTTGGATGTTGTGCCAGTTGGAGCCTAATCTTTCATATGTTGAGGTGCCGGTCCGCATCTTGGATACTCAAGATCGGGTGCTAAGGACAAAGTCTATCCCGATGGTGAAAGTTCTATGGAAGAATCAGGATTTGGAAAGCGCGACTTGGGAGCTAGAGTCGGCTATGAGGGAGGCTCACCCTCATCTGTTCCCTTGATTTGATTGGTACGTATTCTTTCTAGTAGCCCTTGTTTTGTTACTTTCTTTCTATGGTAGAAGTTGCGTACGTAAAGTTTCGGGACGAAACTTTCCTTTAGGGGGAGTGACTGTAACGCCCCAGATTTTTCAACGATTATTTAATTCTCATTTGGCGTTAAGTTGACTCGTTTCCGGCATGTGTCGTTTGTTAGAGCGTGTTCTTATCTCTTTATGTTCCTTGTGTGGTTATTGGTAGCCTTTTTGGCAAGATTCCCTAGCAAGTCGGGTCTGTTTTGGTGACCGGTGAGGACTCTCGGGGGATGCTTGGGTTTTGGCTTCGGGTAGTGATAACTCGAGTTTTGTTGGTTGAAAGTTGATTTCGACTCCGTCGTTGCATTCGTAGCATGGGTATTTAGCTACAGTGCAAATTTCGTCGAATTCCGAGGATGTTCGGGTTTCGCGTCGTTTTGTATTTTATTTATATTAATGCAATATTATATATTATATATATATATTTCGTTTAGATAGTAGCAGTTTGTAAGACCCCTCTTTTTTTTTAAAACCTCGGGGTCTTAGGCCCAGAACCGCCGTCTTGCGGTGACACCTTCGCACCCGGGAAGGTCGTCACTACAAGACGCCGATCCTGCCGGCCAAATCGATCGCAGCTGACGCAAAAGGAGCAGTACAAGAGAAGACAACTTCACAGCATATCACATATATATATAAATCTCCACGAAGGGAGTGTCCACAGAATAACAAAGTGTACAGAAATAAAAGGGCTGAAGCCCGGTACATCCATATCCTCACTACAGATCCCTCATGCGGAAGCAAAACAAAACAACTACTAGAAGTCGAAAGTCACGGTCCCAGCTGGCTGTACTCTTGAGCTAGACTGCCCTATCTCCAACTGCACCGGTCTCCTGGGCTGCTCCTCCATACTCGGCTCCACGATCCCCTAATATGATGTGGTTCGAAAACCATTAGTCTAAAAGACTAAGCCCTATCATCCCTCACCCCTTACCTCATGCTCCTAGGCACCGAGCGGGGAGGAAAAAAGGAAAGGACGTGAAAGAGGAGAGAAATCAAAAACAGGTGACAGGAGGACCTAGCTAGTAATTTATAATCAGGTTATAATGAGTAAAGTAAGAAAGGAATATAACCTTTACTTATGTGAATACACATAAGCAAAGGGATCTTCTACAAGGCTCCAATCGTATAAAATGTCTCATACCACTTTATATGTTGGGGTGTCAGTTATCACAAGCAGCATATAAATATTGAAATAACCTTAATTTATAAACTTGCCCACACAAGCTTATAGACCAAGGGGTCGTTTTGCAGGGCCTAATGTATAAGCGTCTCATACCACTTATACTTTAGGTGTCAGGGTTAAATGAATCGATTATGCTATGACATGCAAGTGGGTATGATGGACATGCAAGTGCAACACACACACCCGACTCTGTGCACACAGACCTTTAGTTCCCACTTTTTGAGAGCTAGCATCACTCTCGGGTACCACCGTTGTGGCTACGGCAGCAGTGGAGCGGGCGTCTCCGCTTCTAGGCCGGTATGCACACTACCAAGCCTTAGACCCCTCTCATACGCCTCTGTACACGTCCAAGGTGCACTCTAGAGTCTCGCGTACGTACTTTGCTGACAACCCGTCAGTCTTGTTGGGTCGGATGTGCGTTATCGGGGGTCGTCCTCCAGACCGCAGTGTAAAACAACCCACTGGCCCCTCTAACTCTCACAACCGCCTGGTGCACCGTACTGCCATCGGTGTGACGAACGGTCAGTACCGCATGCCCCGCCACTAGATTTATGTACATGCAAGTTTATCGTATCAGAACCGAGCCAAAGCTCCCCGGACCATCCCGTCCGTCACAAGTATCAACCGAGCCAAAGCTCGCCGGACCGAAACGTCCGTCTCTTATTCCAAACCTCATCCCTTTGAACACCGCGGGATGGCGCCCCTTTGAACACCTCGGGACGACTTAACCATTTCCAATACTTGTCCAACTAGTGAGTGCAGTGTGAAACCCTATTTACTAAGTTACTCTTTTGAATTTCTTAGAAAGTAGCGAAAAAGAGAGAACAAGCGGATAAACTTTTGAATAATTGAAATTTTATTATCCAAAAAAGATATCATTTACAAAGGTATGGCCTCCCTTATATAGAATGGAGGAAATAAGAAAGAGAGTATACAAACAATGTGGGACTAAACATTTACAATACTGAGCGGCTAGAACAAAGGTGACCGCACAGGCCCCGCGGTTAGACAGATGGGTTAACCGCTCAGCAACTCCAGCAGGATAGAACAGGCCGCAATGGTAGACCGATAGACCGCCCGGTCTCCAGGCTTCAGAGTGAGATCGCCAGACCGCTCGGTCAACAAACCGCTGGATCAGACCGCTAAGCCGCCCAGTCAACAAACCGCTGGATCAGACCTCTAAGCCGTCCGGTCTAATACTTCAACACTCCCCCTCAAGCTGGAGCATAGATATCAATCATGCCCAGCTTGTCACAAATGCGGAAGAAGGAAGTAGAAATCGGCTTGGTGAAGATATCTGTCAATTCCTTGTCAGAGGTGACAAAAGGAGTACAAATCTGTTTCTTCAAAATCTCTTCCCGAATGAAGTGACAGTCAACCTCTATATGCTTTGTTCTCTCATGGAAGACCGGATTTCTGGATATGTGTATAGCGGCCTTGTTGTCACAGAACATAGGGAAAGGACAGCCATATACCTCGCCCAGGTCAAGCATGAGAGCCCGCAACCACTTTAACTCACACGTGGTTGACGCCATACTCCGGTATTCGGCTTCGGCACTGGATCTGGAGACAACAGATTGTTTCTTGCTCTTCCAACTCACGAGATTACCTCCAACAAAGGTACAAAAACCTGATGTGGATTTACGATCGCCTTTGTCATCCGCGTAACTTGAATCTGAGTAGGCCTCAACCCTCAGATGACCATTCTTCTGAAAGAGTAACCCTCTGCCCGGTGCTGCTTTGATATACTCCAAAATCTTCAGGGCGGACTGAAGATGGCACTCTCTGGGAGCTTGCATAAACTGACTGACCTTGCCTACAGCATAGGCGATGTCGGGTCTAGTCACCGTGAGATAGATGAGTTTGCCTACCAAACGTCTATACCTTGTGACATCAGATAGAAGAGGCGAGTCATCCGTACACGTTTTGTCTTCTCCAACAGCCATGGGAAAACGAGCTGGTTTGGCACCTGTCAATCCTGCTTCTCGTAGAAGATCAAGGGCATACTTCCGTTGAGAGAGAACCAAGGAGTCAAGTTTTCGAGAGATTTCTATCCCCAAAAGGTATTTTGGGGAGCCCATATCCTTCGTGACCAAGTGCTGACGGAGGTGCTTCTTCGTCAAGTCCACCCCATCTCGGTCATCGCCAGTAAGGAGAATATCATCCACATATACGGCCAAAACCACCAGTCCCGAGGCCGTTTTGCGAATGAATAAGGAGTGATCGGCCGAACTCCTTTGAAAGCCGATGGTAGCCACAATACCACTGAATTTGTCAAACCATGCCCGAGGGCTCTGCTTTAGGCCATAAATGGCCTTCTTCAAATGACATACACGTGTCTCCCCCTGAGCAACATACCCAGGAGGTTGCTCCATATAGACGTCCTCCTGAAGATCGCCATAGAGAAAGGCATTCTTCACATCAAGCTGGGAAATGTCCCAAGCCCGGTTAATAGCCACAGAAAAGAGAACCCGGATGGTGCTGAGGCGAGCAACCAGAGAGAAGTTATCAAAGTAATCAACGCCGTAAGTCTGAGTGAAGCCCTTGGCCACCAGCCGGGCTTTGTAGCGATCCACAGTGCCGTCGGGGCGAAACTTCACAACGAAGACCCAGCGACAGCCAACCACATCAGTGCCCAAGGGAGGAGGAACCAGGGTCCAGGTACCCCGTTCAGTAAGAGTAGCCATCTCCTCATCCATGGCAGACTTCCAATGAGGGAGAGCAAGAGCCTCCTGGTAGGTACGGGGAGTAGAAGTAGCAGAGATAGCCAAGGCAAAACACCTGCGAGAACGAGAAAGCTGATCATAGGAAACAACAGCCGTGAGCGGGTGTTGAGTACACGCCCGCACCCCTTTGCGAAGGGCAATGGGAACATCCAGGTCAACGGGAGCGTCGGCGACGGGAGCGTCAGCGACCGGAGCGTCCGTGGCGGAGAAGGCTGGCCCGGGACTAGAGAGAGACGGCAGCGGAGAGGAGGGTGGAGGGGTGGGTGGGGAGACGGAGTGGGAAGGAGTGGGTGGAGGAGGAGACGAAGGTGGGAAAACGTGGAGAGGTGTGGAAGGAACGGAGATATCAGAAGGAAGAGAAGAGGGAGGAGAGAAATAGGAAGCATTTTCGAAAAAAGTCACATCCGCGGAGACAAACTGCTTGCAGAGAAGGGGGTCAAAGCAGCAATAGCCTTTTTGAGTGGTAGAGTACCCCAAAAAGACACACTTGGTGGATCAGGGGGAAAGCTTATCGCGGGTAGCGGAGGGAGCGTGAACAAAGGCCGTACAGCCAAAGACACGGAGAGGAAGAGGAAAAGGTTCCTGGTGGGGGTAGAGAAGGGAGAAGGGAGTCTGGCCATGGAGAACCGCGGAGGGAAGGCAATTGATGAGATAGCAGGCGAGGAGCACAGCGTAGCCCCAGTAGGAGCGAGGGACGTGCATCTGCGTCATGAGAGTATGCGCAACATCAAGCAGGTGACGGTTTTTACGCTCCGCCACCCCATTCTGCTGGGAGGTGTAAACACAAGTCGTTTGATGAAGGAGATCATGTTGGTGAAAGAATGCGGAGAACTCATGAGTCAGATATTCTTTGGCATTATCAGAGCGTAAGACTTTAATAGAGGTAGCAAATTGAGTCTTAATCATAAAGTAAAATGATTGTCAAACAAAAAATAGTTCAGAGCGATCTTTTAACAGATACACCCAGGTACATCGAGAAAAATCATCGATAAAAGTGACAAAATAGGAACTGCCCCGACCAACTGTGAGGGTAGGAGCAGGACCCCATAGATCAGAATGAATAAGATCAAATATGCGAGAGGAGCCACGGCCTTGCTTCGGTGGGAAGGAGGAGCGATGATGTTTGCCAAGCTGACACGCATCACAGTTGAGCGGAGAACTGGTAGGAGGTAAGTGGGGCAGAAGCTGGCGAATAAGCCGAGGAGGAGGATGTCCAAGACGAAGATGCCACGGAAGGAGATCGGTGGAGGAGGAGTAGGCAGATAGAGCGGAAACATCGTCGAGGAAGTAGAGGCCGCCGCTCTCAGTCCCAGTAGCAATCGTCCGTTGGGTCCTCGGGTCCTGAAAAGAACACGTAGTGGGAGTGAATAAGACGGAGCACTGAAGTTGCCGGCATAAAGTAGTAACTAATAACAAATTGCACGGGAACTTCGGGACATAGAGGGTATCCTCCAAGCAAAGCGATGGGGTGTGTTGAACCATGCCCGTCCCATGAACCGGGGATGGGGAACCATCCGCCACACGAACCGGGGGTAAGCGGTCATGGGTCTCAAGACGGGAGAAGCAATGAGGGTTGCCCGTCATATGATTTGTGGCACCAGAGTCAATCAGCCATTTACCTTGGGTAACGACATGGGCACTACCTGACTTCGTGGCCATAGAGGCAGACGGCTGAGAAGGAGCAGCAGGAGTAGTGGTGAGACCGGAGGTAGTCATAGAACCCCACAAGCAGAAGAAGCCGCGCGAACAGAAGCGGTTAGAAAACAGAAGAAGCCGCGCGAACAGTAGCGGCTAGAAAGAGGTCAAAGGCACAGCGGGGAAGAGGTCGCGCGGACTGAAAAAACCGAGCGAACAGAAGAGAGGAGAAGAGCAGGTGACCGCGACCAAGATGCAGGGGAGATAGGAACAACCCGCACGGTCAGGCAGATCACAGCAGCAAACCGCGAGTATAGAGACAAGCGGAAATGGGGAAAGCAGAAGCGGACAGGGAGAAGAAGTTCGCAGCGGGTAGAGACAAGGCCGCAACGACTAGGAAGTCGGAGAGGCAAGAAAGAACAAGGAGCGCGGCGACAAGGAAACAGGTCGCTGTGACGAATAGCAGTAGGAGAAGAGAACTAAGAAGAAGCAAGCCGAACAGGGCAGCGGACAGAAACAAGTCGCGCGAACAGGGTAGCGGACAGAAGAGAAGGCAAGTCGCGAGACAGGTCGCAGAAAGCGAAAAACAAGCCGCGAACAACCGAGAGCGCACAGAATCAGGAGGAAATGACCGTGTCCTCTAATACCATGTTAGAAAGTAGCGAAAAAGAGAGAACAAGCGGATAAACTTTTGAATAATTGAAATTTTATTATCCAAAAAAGATATCATTTACAAAGGTATGGCCTCCCTTATATAGAATGGAGGAGATAAGAAAGAGAGTATACAAACAATGTGGGACTAAACATTTACAATACTGAGCGGCTAGAACAAAGGTGACCGCACAGGCCGCGCGATTAGACAGATGGGTTAACCGCTCGGCAACTCCAGCAGGATAGAACATGCCGCAATGGTAGACCGATAGACCTCCCGGTCTCCAGGCTTCAGAGTGAGATCGCCAGACCGCTCGGTCAACAAACCGCTGGATCAGACCGCTAAGCCGCCCGGTCAACAAACTGCTGGATCAGACCGCTAAGCCGCCCGGTCTAATACTTCAACAGAATTGTTCTTTAAGGTTTACGTTAACCCAGGACTGCACCCGGTATTCCCTGTGATGGGCTCTCAAGGGGCACTAGGAACTGTGTTGGGATTACGCCCAGCATTCCATTTCGCAAGGTACTTATTAATATTATTGGTTGATTTCCTTTACCCATTACCTTCTCATATTGTGATAGGCTAATCCTAAGGTAGTTTAGACCTTTCACTCTCGCTGGCACGACGATCTTTCGTCGAACTCGCTTACCTTCTAACACACATCCACAAGATTCCCACCACACCTTAGAACTTTCTAGGTGACTCGTCCACTTTTATTCAAACAATTCAACACGACTAACTCCACCATATTCCAACTCTTATCCTAATACATCTTTTCCCCAAATTACTATTTGCAGACCGACCTATACTAAGTGATGTTCATGATAGGATGTCCTTCGAGTTTTCATCTGAATGACCTAGGATTATTACTGGAGTCCTATCATGACATAAATGATTTAATTCCCGAATATTGTATTTTCCTCAATTAATCTTCTATTTAAATAATTTATTACAAGGGCCAATTATAGTCGAGTTGATCATGAAGTATACATTTTAGACATCATTAATGTTCCATAAATTCATGATAAAATTCCATATATCCAAAAGTGACAATTTCCAAATTTGACATTTTACACAAACATTTATGAGGCCTAAAATTATTTTTGCAGTAAATTTCCATATTCCAAGATTTGTAAATCAACTACATGAAATTGTCATCCAAATAATTTAAGATAAATATATTACACTACTAAAATCCTAAAATTAGCACTGGACAAACTTTCATGATTTTTCACAGAATATTTAATTCTAAATAAATTGAATACACAAATCTACAAGGGCATATTTGTGAATCAAGTACTATGAATATACTTCAAAAATTCCTAATTAAATTCCTAACATTAGATATCATCCTAAAATCATCAATGGCCAAAATTCACATTTTTACAAGTTAAATTACTTTTTAAATGATTTATTTACCAAGTATGTCCTTTACAAAATTTATGAAGGAAGCAATATATAAATTCCTTTAAAAATTATAATAAAATTCATAGACCTCTATTTATGTCAAAAACCTCTACTGGCCAAGTTCTACTAGATTCCAATTAAACTAAATAATCAAATTAAATCAAATACTGAATTGGATACTTTGATAATTAACAAATGAACTACCATAAATATAATCCATAAAATTACAATAAAAATATCTAGGGGTTCAATTCACCCTAATATTCATTCTACCCTATTTTCACAATTTTTAGATGAGGTTAAGTTACCATTTGGCCTATTAGTGCTTCTACCCTAAAACTAGGGTTTGACTTTGGAGTTACTTAACTACTTCAAAATTCCCTAATATTTCAACCAGAGTCTTAAATATATATAAACTAACTCTCTACTGATTTACAAGGCAATACAAGGGCATTTGCCCCTATGTCCTTCACAACCCCCTAAAGGTCCATCCTTAGGGTGTGAACTTGGGTCCAAGGGTAAGTCAACCCTAATTCATCTATTTTCCCCAAAGAGGGGAGGGTACTTAAAGTAATACTAAGTCAGTGGTCTAAAAGGGCTGTGACTTCAATATTTGATTTTTGTTTTCATTTGGCTATAAGCACACCAAGTCCTTTACAAGCCATCGCATGCAAGGTGTTTCCCTAACTTGCTGTGATCCATAAGGGATAAAACTTTAACCATGCCATAATAATGTCCTCATGGACATGCAACCAAAAATTGGGGCCTTTTGGAGTTGAACTACTCCAAGAATCACCTAAACAAGCCTAGGGGTAATTTGGTAATTCCACCCTAATTTTAATTCCAATTAATCCCATTTTTTGGCAGGACCTCAATATGCCCTAAACCAGTTACTCCCCAAAATCTCAGGTCATTTGGGCCTCTGGATGGGCTTGGGCATCACTTTCAAATTTCTGTATTTTGCTATTTGTAGCCCAAGGCCATTTAATTTTTAGATCTTGCATGTGAGATATCTCAACATACAGAGGGTTAAATTGTCTAGTATTTCTACCATAGTTCTAATTTACTACTAAGGGAAGGCCACCAAATATGGGGCATTTTGGAGTTGATATGCTCCAAATATCAACAAAATTTAATTTATAATATTTGGACTAAACCTATATACTTATTTTCCCCAAAAATTCCCATTTTTGGGTAGGGCCTAGATATACCTAATTCGGCCACATGCCCAAAATTTCAGACCATTTGGACTTAGGGTTTTGGCAGGGCACCCATTTTAGTTTCTGCCCTACGCTAGGACCAGCCCTAGGAAAATGGCTCTATAGGGCAGTACACTTAACCAAAAATTATGTGTAACATGTCATATTAAAGGAGCCTCCAAGACCTACAAATTTTATGTTGAGAACATTTTACGAAAAAGGCTGTAAGTGCCCTAACTTGGGCATGCAAAGGTCGGTTAAAAAGGGGCAGAAAATAATACTATTCATGTGATTGAAATAATTCCAGGATTTAACATTTGCATGGCACGGATCTTGACGCAATCTGACGACAACTGCTCATCTTCTCCAATCCGCCTGGTTCTCAGCCCGATTTTCATGGGGCTTTTCCCGGCCGCCTCCGGCGGCGCATCCACCGGCCAACTTCTCCTCTCCCCTCACGGTGGTGGGGGCGAGCTTTTCCGGCGGCTAGGGCGGCCGGAGGTGTCGGCGCCACCTCACCCGAGAGCTTCAAAACCGCCATTAATGGCTGAAAATGAAGATCTGGGTTCGTGCTCATTCGAACCCTAACCTAAACATCCCTAAGATCTATACATGAAGAGAGAGGTGAGGGAGGACCTTCCCGGCGGCCTTGCGATGTGAGGAGCGGCGGGGAACCATTGCGGCAGCGGCGGCGGCGATCCTTGGTTTTCACGCCTCCATCTCGGGTTCAGCTCCAGGCTCGGCCTCTCTATCTCTCTCTACTGCTCTCCTGGTCCTAAGGGTGATGAATTGAGGGGGAAATAGTGGGGAGATGAAGTAACAAAAGGGGGTGATAATTCCTATGTGAGAGGTGGTGGGTTTGCCTTGTTTTTGTCACCAAGCATGCATGGGTGGGCCCCACTCCATTCCAGCTCCTTCTCATGACTTCCAAGGGTCGGCCAGCCCATGTGGGGGCTGATGGCATGGGTCCAAGTGGCTTATTCCACTAAATACCCTTAAATATACCCCTTTCTCTCTCCTAAATTATTCTTTAATTTTGAGATTCTCTCTCTCTCTCTCCTAGTCACTAAGTTGGCTGGTAAATCTCATATTGGCAGCCCACATGTTTATTTCATCCACCAAAATATGGTTAGCCCAAGTGAGTTGGGCTTGAGCTTGAGTTAGCCCATTTGGGCTAGCTTGACCCAAACCTAGGCTAGGGTTGACTTAGGTCAATTTGGTCTTTGAGGTTGGCCCAAATGGGTCCTTGGTGACCCATTGGCCTCCCCTGAGCCTAGGTAGGGTTGTATTGGCCCTTTAGAGATCACTTGACCCTTAAGTAGGGTACCTTGACTACTTTAGTGCTAGAGTTGACTTTGGTCAACTTAGCGTTTTTGGTTGGCCCCAATGGGTCCTTGGTGACCCGTTGGCCTCTCACTATGGTTATGAAGGTATGTGTGTGGTCCACTTGGCTAAGGTAACTTCAATTGGCCCTTGTGTAGGCCAGTTTGACCCAATGTAGGCTAGGTTGACCCATTTAGGGTTAGAGTTGACTTTGGTCAACTTAGCCTCTTGGGTGGACCCCAATGGGTCCTAGGTGACCCATTGACCACATTATAGGGTTAGGTGGGCTTGGTTGGGGTCCACTTGGCTTGGGGATGGTCAATTGACCCTAAGTATGTTGGTTTGACCCATTTAGGGTTAGGGTTGACTTGGGTCAACTTAACCCTTTTGACTGCCCTCCATGGGTCCTTATTGATCTAATGGATCTTACCATGGTTTGATGAGAACATGGTGGGGTCTTGAAGTCTTGGTGAAGCCCCATGGTTATCTTAAACAAAGGTTCAGGAATTTACTATTTGCAGACCATAGTGGTCTCACCCACATTCTTAGGTTTCCTTGGTCTTCTTGGGCTTCCTAGGGTTTGGTCATGACCTAGTCATGGCCAATAACCACACTTTTGGGTCTAGTTGGAAATGGGATGTTACAAATCCCAATAAACAAAACAAAGATTTCGTCCCCGAAATCCAGGTTAGGGCTACGGGAATTTCTACCGAAGAAAAGAAACTTGTAACATCCCATAAGAAGTGGAAGATTACATTTCGACGCCATGTTTGCTAAGTGGGGTTTAAAGGAAAAAAAACCTAGATATATGACCAATTCGCCCAATTGGCAAAGCCAAGACCCCAATAAACAAAAGATTAGCCCCTACTCTTCCTAGAGTAGCCTTACTAGTTTAAAAACAGGAAGGTAAAATGAACATGTTGAGAGGTTGTGAGGTATACCTGACTAAATATCTCCGGATATCTTTCCTACATCAGGTCCTGTGGCTCCCAAGTATGCTCCTCTCGTCCGTGGTTCCTCCACAGGACCTTGACTAGCGGGATCTTCTTGCGGCGCAAGACTCGTATCCCCTGGTCGTCGATCCGTATCGGCCCCAAATGTACAGATCGATCTGAAGCTACCGGCCCATCAGTGGCCGTAATCTGCAACTCCGGGCGTAGTAGATCCCTCCTGAGTGAAGACACGTGAAAGATATCATGCAAGCCAGCCAGCTCCGGTGACAGCTCCAGTCGGTAAGCTAATGGACCGATCCGCTCCAGGATCTTAAACGGCCCCATGTACCTCGGGCTAAGCTTCTTCCGCCGACCACGTACTCGTGAAACCCCATGCATCGGCTGGATCTTCAAGAACACCCGATCCCTTTCCTGAAATTCCACTAGACGATGTCGAGCGTCATAATACTTCGCCTGCCTGCTCTGCGCCTCCAGCATTCTATCCCGTATCAGTCGTACCTGCACCTCAGTATCCTCGATAAAGTTCGTGCCCACAATCTTTGGACCCTCGTCTTGTATCCAAGACAACAGAGTCCTACATTTCCGCCCATACAATGCCTCATATGGAGCCATCTGTATACTAGACTGATGACTGTTATTGTACGAAAACTCCACTAGGGGCAACATCCTCTCCCAGGGCTCTCCACGGTCCACAATACATAGTCTCAGTAGGTCCTCCAGTGTCCGGTTTGTGCGCTCTGTTTGCCCATCTGTCTGGGCTTGGAGGCAGCAACAGAATTGTTGCTGGAGCTTCGAAGGGTTTTCCGCATATCCATGCCTCCAGGTTGCAATGGGATGATGCGAACAGCTCCGACCCGTCAGGTAGCCGTATCCGTAACATCTGGGCGGTGATCCTCTCCACGCCTCCTAACCCTTGGATAAAGGTCTCCGACACAAACGAGTGTGAAGCACCCGTGTCGAAGAGAGTGTGTGCGGGCTTGCCGCAAATGAAGACGATGCCTGAGATTGAATATTTGCTTAGAGTTCTATTTTCTTGTTTTACTGCCTAGTCTTTAATAATTCAAGTTCATGAAACAACCTTTCTAGGAAGAAAAGAAGTTAAGTAAAAAAAGGAAAACTTTTGGTCGTAACTGTAATAACTTGCTCCGGGTTCCTGGGTTGAGCCAGGTCCAGTGCATAAATCTGCTGTCCTCCCGGCCTGCGATCTCTACCCTGATATCCGCATTCTTGGCCACGTCCTCGGCCTCCAAAATGCTGAGTCAGTAGGGCAATCTGTGGTGCTGGTGGAGGCATCCCTCTCACGGGACAGTTTCTCTTGATGTGCCCCACCTGATGGCAGTGGTAACATTCCGGCGGAGTGTAAGCCCCACCTCCCGGTCTCTGCACATCTCTCATCTGAATAGGCTGAGGGGCCATTGTCACCTGCCCCCCTCGGCTCCTGCCTCACCTCCTGTCGAGGCTGATCCTCCACCTTTTGTACCTCTGGCGCACGACCTCGCCGCTGATCGCTTCGGGCTCCCCGGCTCTGATCCTCCGTTGGCCGTTTCCGGCCTCTGGTGGTGAGCCAATCTGCCTCTAACTTTTTTTTGCCATCTCCAAAATACGAGTGATAGGCCTGTCCGAAACGAAAAGAAGTGCATCCCTCATGTCTTCCCGTAAACCTTTGTAGAACCTCTTGGTGCACGCTGCCTCATCTAGCCGGTATGAGTCTGCAAAACGGGCCAGATGGTTGAATTCTCGATGGTATTCCACCACCGTCCTGGAACCTTGCTTCAACTGCAAGAAGCGGTCCTCCAGCTCATCTCGGGCCGACTGCGGAACAAAGTGCTCCAACAGCATGAGCCTGAACTCCTCCCACGTCACCTCGGCAGCCTCCCTATCAGCAAAGGTAGTATCCAGAACTGTCTTCCACCACCGCTTGGCATGGGACTCCAAGCAGGAAACAAGCAGTGGCACCCTCTCCTCCCAAGGGCTCCGTATCCCTGTCAGCATCTCCTCCATGATGTCTAGCCATTCCTCTGTCCGAACTACCCCCTCTGTCCCCAAGTAGGACGGGGGAGAGAGAGTCCTCGAAAGATGCTGAGCCAGTTGGCTCCCGGAATAGGCTGCGGAGCCGGGGCCTGTTGGTTCCTGAAGGCTTCCAGGATAGCCGTCAGAGTCTGTCCCATGTCAGACTGTAGGAATTGAGTGGGAACCGGCGGCGGTGGGGCAACTTCTGGAATCTGTGTAGGCAGTACTGGAGGTTGCGTCACAAAATTTATCGTCAGAACTTTTTCAACCTTAACTAAAATGGACAATTATATATGTGATCCCCACATGGGCATACCACTGCTTCCGCTGCTTAGTTTGTCCCCAAACTAAACTCGCGCGGGGGTGACCCAGGGATTGTGGACTGTTACTTTTGGATTCGAGGTTTGCGCTCTGATACCACTTGTAAGACCCCTCTTTTTTTTTTAAACCCCGGGGTCTTAGGCCCAGAACCGCCGTCTTGCGGTGACACCTTCGCACCCGGGAAGGTCGTCACTACAAGACGCCGATCCTGCCGACCAAATCAATCGCAGCTGACGCAAAAGGAGCAGTACAAGAGAAGACAAGTCCACAGCATATCACATATATATATAAATCTCCACGAAGGGAGTGTCCACAGAATAACAAAGTGTACAGAAATAAAAGGGCTGAATCCCGGTACATCCATATCCTCACTACAGATCCCTCATGCGGAAGCAAAACAAAACAACTACTAGAAGTCGAAAGTCACGGTCCCAGCTGGCTGTACTCTTGAGCTAGACTGCCCTATCTCCAACTACATCGGTCTCCTGGGCTGCTCCTCCATACTCGGCTCCACGATCCCCTAATATGATGTGGTTCGAAAACCATTAGTCTAAAAGACTAAGCCCTATCGTCCCTCACCCCTTCCCTCATGCTCCTAGGCACCGAGCGGGGAGGAAGAAAGGAAAGGATGTGAAAGAGGAGAGAAATCAAAAACAGGTGACAGGAGGACCTAGCTAGTAATTTATAATCAGGTTATAATGAGTAAAGTAAGAAAGGAATATCACCTTCACTTATGTGAATACACATAAGCAAAGGGATCATCTACAAGGCTCCCATCGTATAAAATGTCACATACCACTTTATACGTTGGGGTGTCAGTTATCACAAGCAGCATATAAATATTGAAATAACCTTAATTTATAAACTTGCCCACACAAGCTTATAGACCAAGGGGTCGTTTTGCATGGCCTAATGTATAAGCGTCTCATACCACTTATACTTTAGGTGTCAGGGTTAAATGAATCGATTATGCTATGACATGTAAGTGGGTATGATGGACATGCAAGTGCAACACACACACCCGACTCTGTGCACACAGACCTTTAGTTCCCACTTTTTGAGAGCTAGCATCACTCTCGGGTACCACCGCTGTGGCTACGGCAGCAGCGGAGCGGGCGTCTCCGCTTCTAGGCCGGTATGCACACTACCAAGCCTTAGACCCCTCTCATAAGCCTCTGTACACATCCAAGGTGCACTCTAGAGTCTCGCGTACGTACTTTGCTGACAACCCGTCAGTCTTGTTGGGTCGGATGTCCGTTATCGGGGGTCGTCCTCCAGACCGCAGTGTAAAACAACCCACTGGCCCCTCTAACTCTCACAACTGCCTGGTGCACCGTACTGCCATCGGTTTGATGAACGGTCAGTACTGCATGCCCTGCCACTAGATTTATGCACATGCAATTTTATCGTATCAGAACCGAGCCAAAGCTCCCCGGACCATCCCGTCCGTCACAAGTATCAACCGAGCCAAAGCTCGCCGGACCGAAACGTCCGTCTCTTATTCCAAACCTCATCCCTTTGAACACTGCGGGATGGCGCCCCTTTGAACACCTCGGGACGACTTAACCATTTCCAATACTTGTACAACTAGTGAGTGCAGTGTGAAACCCTATTTACTAAATTACTCTTTTGAATTGTTCTTTAAGGTTTACGTTAACCCAGGACTGCCCCCGGTATTCCCTGTGAAGGGCTCTCAAGGGGCACTAGGAACTGTGTTGGGATTACGCCCAGCGTTCCCTTTCGCAAGGTACTTATTAATATTATTGGTTGATTTCCTTTACCCATTACCTTCTCATATTGTGATAGGCTAATCCTAAGGTAGTTTAGACCTTTCACTCTCGCTGGCACGACGATCTTTCGTCGAACTCGCTTACCTTCTAACACACATCCACAAGATTCCCACCACACCTTAGAACTTTCTAGGTGTCTCGTCCACTTTTATTCAAACAATTCAACACGACTAACTCCACCATATTCCAACTCTTATCCTAATACATCTTTTCCCCAAATTACTATTTGCAGACCGACCTATACTAAGTGATGTTCATGATAGGATGTCCTTCGAGTTTTCATCTGAATGACCTAGGATTATTACTGGAGTCCTATCATGACATAAATGATTTAATTCCCGAATATTGTATTTTCCTCAATTAATCTTCTATTTAAATAATTTATTACAAGGGCCAATTATAGTCGAGTTGATCATGAAGTATACATTTTAGACATCATTAATGTTCCATAAATTCATGATAAAATTCCATATATCCAAAAGTGACAATTTCCAAATTTGACATTTTACACAAACATTTATGGGGCCTAAAATTATTTTTGCAGTAAATTCCCATATTCCAAGATTTGTAAATCAACTACTTGAAATTGTCATCCAAATAATTTGAGATAAATATATTACACTACTAAAATCCTAAAATTAGCACTGGCCAAACTTTCATGATTTTTCACAGAATATTTAATTCTAAATAAATTCAATACACAAATCTAGAAGGGCATATTTGTGAATCAAGTACTATGAATATACTTCAAAAATTCCTAATTAAATTCCTAACATTAGATATCATCCTAAAATCATCAATGGCCAAAATTCACATTTTTACAAGTTAAATTACTTTTTAAATGATTTATTTACCAAGTATGGCCTTTACAAAATTTATGAAGGAAGCAATATATAAAATCCTTTAAAAATTATAATAAAATTCAGATACCTCTATTTATGTCAAAAACCTCTACTTGCCAAGGTCTACTAGATTCCAATTAAACTAAATGATCAAATTAAATCAAATACTGAATTGGATACTTTGATAATTAACAAAGGAACTACCATAAATATAATCCATAAAATTCCAATAAAAATATCAAGGGGTTCAATTCACCCTAATATTCATTCTACCCTATTTTCACAGTTTTTAGATGAGGTTAAGCTACCATTTTGGCCTATTAGTGCTTCTACCCTAAAACTAGGGTTTGACTTTGGAGTTACTTAACTACTTCAAAATTCCCTAATATTTCAACCAGAGTCTTAAATATATCTAAACTAACTCTCTACTGATTTACAAGGCCATACAAGGGCATTTGCCCCTATGTCCTTCACAACCCCCTAAAGGTCCATCCTTAGGGTGTGAACTTGGGTCCAAGGGTAAGTCAACCCTAATTCATCTATTTTACCCAAAGAGGGGAGGGTACTTAAAGTAATACTAAGTCAGTGGTCTAAAAGGGCTGTGACTTCAATATTTCATTTTTTTCATTTGGCTATAAGCACACCAAGTCCTTTACAATCCATCGCATGCAAGGTGTTTCCCTAACTTGCTGTGATCCATAAGGGATAAAACTTTAACCATGCCATAATAATGTCCTCATGGACATGCAACCAAAAATTGGGGCCTTTTGGAGTTGAACTACTCCAAGAATCACCTAAACAAGCCTAGGGGTAATTTGGTAATTCCACCCTAATTTTAATTCCAATTAATCCCATTTTTTGGCAGGACCTCAATATGCACTAAACCAGTTACTCCCCAAAATCGCAGGTCATTTGGGCCTCTGGATGGGTTTGGGCATCACTTTCAAATTTCTGCATTTTGCTATTTGCAGCCCAAGGCCATTTAATTTTTAGATCTTGCATGTGCGATATCTCGACATACAGAGGGTTAAATTGTCTAGTATTTCTACCATAGGTCTAATATACTACTAAGGGAAGGCCACCAAAATATGGGGCATTTTGGAGTTGATATGCTCCAAATATCAACAAAATTTAATTTATAATATTTGGACTAAACCTATATACTTAGTTTCCCCAAAAATTCTCATTTTTGGGTAGGGCCTAGATATACCTAATTCGGCCACATGCCCAAAATTTCAGACCATTTGGACTTAGGGTTTTGGCAGGGCACCCATTTTAGTTTCTGCCCTACGCTAGGACCAGCACTAGGAAAATGGCTCTATAGGGCAGTACACTCAACTAAAAATTATGTGTAACATGTCATATTAAAGGTGACTCCAAGACCTACAAATTTCATGTTGAGAACATTTTATGAAATAGGCTGTAGGTGCCCTAAATTGGGCATGCAAAGGTCGGTTAAAAAGGGGCAGAAAATAATACTATTCATGTGATTGAAATAATTCCAGGATTTAACATTTGCATTGCACGGATCTTGACGCAATCCGACGGCAACTGCTCATCTTCTCCAATCCGCCTGGTTTTCAGCCCGATTTTCACGGGGCTTTTCCCGGCCGCCTTCGGCGGCGCATCCACCGGCCAACTTCTCCTCTCCCCTCACGGTGGTGGGGGCGAGCTTTTTCCGGCGGCTAGGGCGGCCGGAGGTGTCGGCGCCACCTCACCCGAGAGCTTCAAAACCGTCATTAATGGCTGAAAATGAAGATCTGGGTTCATGCTCATTCGAGCCCGAACCCTAACCTAAACATCCCTAAGATCTATACATGAAGAGAGAGGTGAGGGAGGACCTTCCCGGCGGCCTTGCGATGTGAGGAGCGGCGGGGAACCATTTCGGCGGCGGCGGCGGCGATCCTTGGTTTTCACGCCTCCAGCTCGGGTTCAGCTCCAGGCTCGGCCTCTCTATCTCTCTCTGCTGCTCTCCTGGTCCTGAGGGTGATGAATTGAGGGGGAAATAGTGGGGAGATGAAGTAACAAAAGGGGGTGATAATTCCTATGTGAGAGGTGGTGGGTTTGCCTTGTTTTTGTCACCAAGCATGCATGGGTGGGCCCCACTCCATTCCAGCTCCTTCTCATGACTTCCAAGTGTCGGCCAGCCCATGTGGGGGCTGATGGCATGGGTCCAAGTGGCTTATTCCACTAAATACCCTTAAATATACCCCTTTCTCTCTCCTAAATTATTCTTTAATTTTGAGATTCTCTCTCTCTCTCTCCTAGTCACTAAGTTGGCTGGTAAATCTCATATTGGCAGCCCACATGTTTATTTCATCCACCAAAATATGGTTAGCCCAAGTGAGTTGGGCTTGAGCTTGAGTTAGCCCATTTGGGCTAGCTTGACCCAAACCTAGGCTAGGGTTGACTTAGGTCAATTTAGTCTTTGAGGTTGGCCCAAATGGGTCCTTGGTGACCCATTGGCCTCCCCTGAGCCTAGGTAGGGTTGTATTGGCCCTTTAGAGATCACTTGACCCTTAAGTAGGGTACCTTGACTACTTTAGGGCTAGAGTTGACTTTGGTCAACTTAGCCTTTTTGGTTGGCCCCAATGGGTCCTTGGTGACCCGTTGGCCTCTCACTATGGTTATGAAGGTATGTGTGGGGTCCACTTGGCTAAGGGAACTTCAATTGGCCCTTGTGTAGGCCAGTTTGACCCAATGTAGGCTAGTTTGACCCATTTAGGGTTAGAGTTGACTTTGGTCAACTTAGCCTCTTGGGTGGACCCCAATGGGACCTAGGTGACCCATTGACCACATTCTAGGGTTAGGTGGGCTTGGGTGGGGTCCACTTGGCTTGGGGATGGTCAATTGACCCTAAGTAGGTTGGTTTGACCCATTTAGGGTTAGGGTTGACTTGGGTCAACTTAACCCTTTTGACTGCCCTCCATGGGTCCTTATTGATCTAATGGATCTTACCATGGTTTGATGAGAACATGGTGGGGTCTTGAAGTCTTGGTGAAGTCCCATGGTTATCTTAAACAAAGGTTCAGGAATTTACTATTTGCAGACCATAGTGGTCTCACCCACATTCTTAGGTTTCCTTGGTCTTCTTGGGCTTCCTAGGGTTTGGTCATGACCTAGTCATGGCCAATAACCACACTTTTGGGTCTAGTTGGAAATGGGATGTTACACAGTTATGGTGAATAGGTGGCTGGCGGCGTTTGAATTGGCTAAGAATAGAAAATATTTGGGATATAGCCGCTATCTATATATAACCTTATTTAGAAAAGCCACTGTGGATGTTCTTTGTCTTTTCGGAATACAACCGCCGTTCCTATGCAAAAGAGGAAAACCGGCGGGCTACCCTTGCCTTCCACTTCCGATTCCCGGAGTTTTAGCGGACGGAATTCGATTTCGAAGGCGGATTTGGATTGCTCTCGCCTAGACCTACACTCCGACGAAATTTTCGTCTTGTTCTGGGCTGCTGGTGCCGAGTGGGAGGAAGGGGCCGACCAAGCTTCACTGGAATTTGAGGCAAGTGGTGCTCCTACCCTTGGCAAGTTTTTCTCCTTTTATGTTCACATTTGCAGTTATCATACATCTTCCAGAGATCATTTATTTTGCCCTGTTTTCCCGTCAAAATTATCGGATCTAGAACCATAAATGTCCCTCTATGTTTGTTTTCTTCTTCTTACTTTCTCAAGTTCTGGAAATCCAGGATTTTGGCCGGGCTGCTGTAGTCTTGACTTTTTATCAAATTGTTCCTTATTAATCTCGGATTGGGTAGTATTTAGCCTTCTTCTTATTCCTTCCTTGCTGTTAAGTTTGCCCAGTTCGGGTGCTGGGGCAGTGAAGATGAGTGCTGGAATTGACCTTCATGTTGGTAGTCATTGCCTAGTAAGTTAGGTAGCATTAGATTTTAATGTTTGTAGAAGTTCTGCGGGTAGTGTTGACAGCATTGGGTGAACTCAACGCTGCCAGATCGACGAAGATCGTCAATCTGAGTTCGACGGAAATCGTCGATCTCCGGCTATCTGAGTTTGACGAAGATCATCGATTTGAGTTCGATGGAAATCGTCGAACTGAGTTCGATGATCTCCGGCTCTCTGAGTTCTACGAAGATCGTCGATCTGAGTTCGACGACAATCATCGAACTGGGATCGACGATCCCCAGCTATCTAAGTTCGACGACAATCGTCGAACTGGGATCGATGATCCCCGGCTATCTGAGTTCGATGATCCCCGGCTATCTGAGTTCGACGACAATCGTCGAACTGGGAACGATGATCCCCGGCTGTCTGAGTTCGACGATAATCGTCGAAC
Source organism: Platanthera guangdongensis (assembly GCA_039583875.1). Lineage (NCBI taxonomy): Eukaryota > Viridiplantae > Streptophyta > Magnoliopsida > Asparagales > Orchidaceae > Platanthera > Platanthera guangdongensis. The sequence goes on along the minus strand of CM077149.1, from coordinate 63,490,898 downwards.
TGGGATCGACGATACCCGGCTTTCTGAGTTCGACGATAATCGTTGAACTAAGATAGGTGTGTCCCTGTGTCCTGAGTTTGATGAGAAATCGTCAAACTGAGCACGACGATTCCTGTAAGCTGTGTTCGATGATTTTCCCTCTATCTTCCCTTGTTTTCCCGAGCGAATCCCATTGGGTTGGGGTTGTTTGTCGACTATTTTTTTCTGAACGCCGAATCGTGGGTTATGGCAGGTAGTGGTGTTTTGACACTCTAAAGGAGTGGGATTGTTTTGTGTGCGAGCCGTGGCCGCCACCTTTTAATCCCAGGTACGGGCTGGGTATTGTCGTGGTCGCAACCTTTTAATCCCAGGTACGGGCACGGTATGTGGTGGCCTTGTGCTGATACAGTGAATTTTTAGTTGGAACTGTTTTGTTTGGGGGACTGTTTTTGGTCACCAACTCAGGTCCATGTTGTTTACTACTGCCATTAACTCACAAAATTAGGATTGTTAGATGTTTCTTCCTTATAGAATGCAGCATATTATGGCAAGTTCTCTTTTCTTTTGCCTTGTAGCCTCTGCAGGATTTGAGCAGGACTTGTTGTTGTTCCCTTGTACTTGGTGTACTTTGGCTTACTTTGGACAGCATTTGCTTTTACTGTCATGTTTACTTACTCTCCCATTTATTAAATTTTGATATTATGCTCTTATTCAGATTTTCTTGTTTTGCTTGCTGAGGTATTATTTTCTTCTCTGAATGCCTCAGGTTATGATTAGTAGCCGAGTAGGCGGGTAGTTTTGCTGTGCTGTTGCAGGTGATCCCTTGTACTGTAGAGATCAGTTTCTTGGTCTTGTGAGGTAGTTTCTATTGTTCTTACAGACATACATGCTCGCCAGTGGGTTCGTGTCAGGTTGTTGACGCCCGCTGGTTTTTTTTGCTTATGATACTAGATATGTTTCTTTTACTGCTACCTTTCTAGAGATAGTGTATTTGCTCTTGGGAAGATTTATGCTAGGTTGCTTGTTACTTTTAAACCTAAAAATACTATTATAAGTATATCTCAGGATCAACATGTTTATAAAACTCATACACTACTTTCTAAGCAACGTAAAAAGATCATTTTCCCACTTATAAGATAAAAAAATCTAGAGTCTTGCATAGTATGAGTGGACCTCGGGGGACACTTATGCACTCTCATAGGATGTCAAAAATAAATAAAGTATTTTTCACTACATATAAGTATAGTTTTCAAACTGTGGACTAGATGATCCACTGAGCCGAGGGATACGACCTTTAAAATATAACTGATTTTTCTAATCATTAAACTTATGAAATTTCATAGTCTAGTTAGATGGTGTTCTCCTGAGCATCGACAGTCATCCCCTGCTCGACGTGGCATCACGACCCCTGTTTTCTCATACTCTGATACTTCTTAAATTCGGAGAAAATGCGGGTTGTGACACTCTGGCAATAGAGTTGAAGTGGAAGTCCAGAAATCGTCGAGCAAATATTGAAGTTCATCGACCTGAGAACTAGGTTAGTCGACCTGAGTCTAGAGAATAGTCTGGACTTAGAATTCTGAAGGTGGAGTCCAAGGATCGTCGATTTGTGACTGAAGTTCGTCGAGCTCAGCTCAGAGAATATTTCTCTAAGATCGTCGAGCTAAGAACGACTATCATCGACCTGATTTCGATGAACGTCAAACTTATTTTACTTAGTTTCTTGAGAAATCTATGAATATCTAGAAAAACTCTAAGTCTTGAGTCTCTGGCAGTCTGATGATGGCTTGTCCATGTGATGTTGTTACTGAGGACTTGGCCTAGACTCTAGGACTTAACTATGACCCTGGCTATACATGTTGGGTCACATTATCCTAGCTCAGTAAACCTAGCCCAAATAAAACTAGGTATCCAACAATCTCCCCCTATTTGAGTGAGGTCACTAATAGACACAAAATAAAAACATAAAGTAAACAAAGCAGGAAAAACATATATCTGGCAGAGATAATTAACACATGCAGCAGATATATTTACTCAAGAGCTTTGTTCAGACAATATGAAATAGTTTAAGATAGAAAAATTAATATAAAATAGTTCAGATTTCATTTCTTCTACTTCTTCTCCTGATGCTTTACATCCTTGCCCTTATCTCCTAGCTTGGTAAATATTATTTCCCTATTTGGATTTAAAGCTTGTTCCACAGTCATTGTCATGTCAGTAGCCCCTATAATCTTCAGAGATGTAGCTCTAGGGACCACTGCTTCAGGATGTAATTTCATATAATCATCAACATTAAAAATTTAGTTAGCCTTTTCAAACCTTTTTAGTTCTACTCTCCTGTATTTGGACATTGTAGTGTAATCAGAAATATCCTTCCCTTCAGCCTTTGCCTTGTTAATCATAGAAAGGCCTACTAGTTCCTGGAGCCTGGCAATTCTGGCTGTGTTGGTTGTTTCTCGATCTTCATAAGGAACAGGAGGATAGGTTGAACTTCTAGAACTTTCAGCTTGTTGATGTTGACGCTGTTAATGTTGTTGTTGCTGATGTTGTTGTTACTATTGATGTTGTTGTTGCTGCTGATGTTGTTTTCCTGAAGAGTGTTGACTATGCTGACTACTACTAGAGGAACATCTGCCATGATGTCTTTGATAAGTTTGAACAGGGGCAGACCTATGAGAGCTTGAACTGAGAGCACCAGCTGCAGGAGGAGGAGGAGGTGGTGGATCTTTTTTATACCTTTGAACTGGTGGAGGAGAGTACCTTCTACTCTTCTTCCTTTCCTTCTACTGATTCTTAAATAGCGACATCCATGCTGGCATCCCTTTGTATGGAGTTATCTTTTGAAGAATGTAATAAGGAGTGTCATTGTTTAGATTAGGCTTATGAGCAGGAGGCAGAGGAGTCCACAACTGCCTTTCCCTTCTCTGCATACAACGCTCCCGCCTTCTTTTCACTCTTTGGCGGCACCCGACAATCTCGAGCTATATGCCCCACCCGGCTACAATTATAGCATGTACGAGTATCCGGCTTTGAGGTAGCCCCCGACGTTGCTCCTGATGCAATTGATGAAGGGGGTTGTCCACTTGTCTTGGACTTCTTGCCTCATTTCTTCTTATGAAATTGTTTCCCAGATCGGGGCACCTTCCACTCCGGTTGCATCACAGCCAAAGCTCTCTTCCCCTGTACCCTCTTCATATCCTTTTCCAGCGCGCTCACAGTGTCGACCAACGCCTGGAAGCCTTGGTTCACAGAACTAGAAACTAGGAACCTCAACTCGTCCCGCAGTCCTTCATAGAACCGATTTGTCTTCCTCTGCTCGTCAGCAAAAATAGAACCCACATACCGCCCTAAGCGAGTAAACTCATGCAGGTACGCGTCAACACTACCATCACCTTGCGTCAGCCTTTGGAATTCATTCTCCATGGCAATCCGTTGCACTGCAGGAATGTGCTTCACTAGGAAGAGTCGGGAGAATTCTTCCATTGATACTTGTGTTAAGGGACGACCCGCCAAGTGATGCAACTCCATCTCATCCCACCACAATCTAGCTTCTCCATCAAGCAGGAAGGTAGCTAAGGTGACTTTCTGATGCTCCTCCGATCCAATCGCCATCATTATTCACTTGACGCGCGATAACCAATCCTCAGCCTGCATCGGAGTTCCCGCTCCCGAAAACATAGGCGAGTGGAAACTCATAAACCGCGTCAGCTGCTTCTCAGCCGCTCGGGTAGCTACATCCACTACAGGTTCAGGCCTTGCTGCCACCTGTTCTGGCCTCACAGCCGGTTGCTCCTGCCCAAGTGGCCGGTCTTGGATCATGGAAAATAAAGCCTCAGCAACTAAATGCACATATTCCGCAGACGGTGGAGGTGTAGGCACCTCGGCTGGTGCCGTACTTTCATCAGAATGCTGGGGCTCTGACTGCCCAGCTCCACTCCGTGTCACCTAAAGGTGGACAAGACACATATATTAGCGGCCTTATACAAGAAAACAACACAAAAAATCTCAAAATCACCCGAGACTCACACGGCCTGTGACACGCCCGTGTCCCAGGCTGTGTTCCCATACACGACACTCGACACGCACCATCTCAAGGTTGTCGGACTGAGTTCGTCGACCGCGCTGACACGCCCTGTGACACACCCGTGTCACAGGCCGTGTCTTAATCACTTGACGATCGTCGACCAAATTTTGTCCACCACTCGTCGACTGTTCCTCTCGACACTCGACGCACACAGGACACGCCCTGTGACACGCCCGTGTCATAGGCCGTGTTCATTGCTCGACAAACGTCGACCCCATCTCGACACTCGACACTCGACGATCGTCGAGCAATATTCGTCAACAGAAGGACACGCCCGGGGACACGCCCTTGTCCCGGGCTGTGCCACCCGAAAATTTGCCTGTTGATAAAACTTGGGTTGTTATATTTACTGCCTCTGCTGCTGGAGCTGCTACTGCTGGAACTACTGTAGCTACATCATTAGACATCTCCCCCTACATGATTTTAGTAAGACCTGAAGCCATGCCCCTAACTGAAGATGGGGTAGTAGTGAGGGCAGTGATCTGTGCAGATAGGGTAGTAATTAAAGTAGCAAGAGGTGTAATGGCCTTTGCTATTAGTGTTTTGAGAAGGGGAGTGGGGATGGAAATGAGTGAAGTAATTGTGGAGGTGTCCAATGGTGGAGTGGTAGATGGTGTTGCAGAAGGTGTATATATGGGAACTATGGGAGGGATAGAAAGTGTAGTGATGGGCCCGCGAACAGACTCTTACTGTGGTTGGTTTGGTGAGTTGATCGCTACAGGCGTGCTAGATAAGTCAAGTGCACCTATCGCAAGTAGTACTCGATATTCGAGGGAATATCGAGGTCGTATTGTTCTCAGGGTCGGGTTGACTATTCTTACTCCTCCAAGAGGACTATTATTTTACTGAAAGTAAGATGGAGATTTTAATTAAGTAAAGACAAAAAAAGTGAAAGAGGGAAAAAAACGATTTAGAAAAATTCGATGAAGGGTTAACGTTTGGCATCAAATCAGATTAAGACAAAAATAACTTTTAATAATTATAGGACTTAATTTTAAAATTAATAAAAACTTGGTCGTGGAGGTTCCACAAATGTGAGCTCACCTAGCTATAGGGATGTCGCTCACCTGAACGCTAAGACTATTCGACCCAACATTAGTCCTTCGAAGGATTCCTCTTAACGGCCGCTTTACGCTAAGAACCCCGCTATTGGGTGGGGAACCCAATCCGGTAGAATTACGCTTGTCCTCTCCGAGGGTATGCACGTAACTCTACTTACCCAGGGGTGATGTGTCCATACGCACGGCCTCTCGGCTAGCTAGCGTATGGATAACAGAAATAGAACCCACACATCGACTTGTTGTCCTACGCGTCGCTAACCCGGGGCAAACCTTAAGTGCTTAAATTAAATTGAAAATAAAGAGCTTCAATTATTATGAATTATTTTAAATGTCCCAATCAATGCTCTTTGATGCCGAGGCTAATAGTGATTAGCCACACATCGGTATGTGGACGACTTTATAATTTGATGAGGCGCGAGTTCTAGACTAAATGCTAAAGGATTATAAGAAGAGGACATAAAAATAACAAACATTTAGAAAGCTGAAAAGTTTGCTAAAAAGAACTCACGCACACTTCAAATTATAAATAAACAGAAACTAAGTTACAAAAAAAGGAAAATTACAAGTCCTACTCAAACGAGTAGGCAGGAAATAAAGAGCACGCCATTTAACTCTCAACGAGTAGGTGGAAATAAATACAATTACAAGTACTGCTCAAAAAAATACAGAGAAATAAAGACCTGCCATTTAACTCAAACGAGTAGGCAGAAATAAAGAAAATTACAAGTCCTACTAAAATGAGTAGGGGGGAAATAAAAACACGTCATTTAACTCTTAACGAGTGGGCGGAAATAAATGCGCACACGCACGCACTCTACATAAATCGAAAGAAAGAAAGAAAATAAAGCTTGAAAATTTATCTCCTACACGCACGCACTCTACATAATTGAAGAAAGCGATAAAATAAAGCATGAAAATATAACACCTACACTCACACACTCTTCATAAATTAAAGAAAGCTTAAAGATTATTCTCATACACTCACACACAACATGAAATCTTAAAGAGCAAAATGAAAGTTACCTAAAAATTAAAACTACTACTTTTTTATACTCACATTTTACCAAAAACAAATAAAAAGGACAAATTAGAATTTTAAGAGAACAAACGTTTTTCAAAACAAATCAAAAATTAAAGTTCTTTAAAAATTAAAATATCAAGTTTTTCATTCTAATGTTTTCATAAAAGTTATTAAAAAGTGAAAATAAAATGAAAATAACAAAAAAGTTTTACAATCCTACAAAAAAAAAGCTAAGTAAAAAAAATCAAAATCACTTTCAAAACTCTTTTAAAATACATAAGAATGAAAGCATAAGGCTCTTAAGAAAAGGACATGAAGAAAAAGAAAAAAACTTATCATACCACATTTGATTTGGAAATGAAATCTACTACAAAACCTAACATGAAGACTAGTTAAAAACATGAATAATAAACATGTTACACTCATACACACACACACACACACTTTTCATAAAGAGAAAAACAAAGGAGAAACTAAGGATAAAATGAGAAGAAAAGTGGGCACATAAGTTCTTTCCAAAGCAATTTAAGAAGAGAAAAACTAACATTTTTATTGATTAAAATAGACTATTACAAAGCTATTACAAAGCTAAAGCTAAAGCAAAAACAAACATGAAAGCAACGGGGGAGAAATCTCCTTACATAGCAAAGGAATCCACGGATGCAGCCCACAAAACACACTAAAGTGGCTCAAAAATGTTAACCCTTGGTCATTACAGAAGTGGGGTATTTATAGAAAACAAATCTAAGTACACGCCCTCCGACACGGGCGTGTCGGTGGGCGTGTCACTACTGTTTGCGAAGGCGGCCGGCGATTTGACGGGAGAGTGGACTTCGGGCTGGACACGTGTCGGTCACGCAGCAGTGACGCCCCAGGTCACGGGCGTGACGCTGGGCGTGTCGAGGAGGTGGATCTGGGCACGGTCGTGTCAAAAGTCGCCGCGCGGGTCTTGTCGAGCCAGGTGGAGTGGTCACGCTCTAGGTCACGGCGTGATGCTGGGTGTGTCGGTTAGTGTCGACAGTCGACAAACGTCGAGCGGAAAGTGTCGAGTTGAAAAATTGTCGAGCGAGAAGAGGAGTCACGCCCTAGGGCACGGGCATGATGCTAGGCGTGGCGAGAGTTGACGATCGTCAAGTTGAAATCATCGAGCGCAGGTTTTTGAGTTGTCATGCCCTGGTCACGGGCGTAACCCAGGGAACACGGGTGTGTCAGCACTCTTATGGAAGATTTTTATTTTTTTTCCTAAAAAATAAAATAAAATAAGTTAGTAGTAAATTTACAAAAATAGGAGCATTTTATTGAACAAAAATAAGTAAAAATGATGAAAACGACTAAATTAATGTACACAAAAATACGTATGTTCACAATTCATCAAATACCCCCATACTTAAGTTTTTGCTATTCTAGAGCAAAAGTTTGAGGTGAACTTATAAGGAATAGAAAAAACTTTAAGTTTAGCTACCGCTTAATCAATTATAAGAGAGATCTAAATAATTATACGGGGTGTAAGAGTTAAGTCCTAAAATTATGTAGATGATTTAAATAGCGCAAAAGTTATGGCCAAAAGACTATTTGATGTAATCAAATAAAAAGCAGTAATTGTATTGGTTAGATTAAAAAAATAGTTTGGAATTATATGAACTTTTAGCTTATAGGAGTTTTATCGGAAATAATGCAATTTACAAATTATGCTCTCAAATAGATTTTTGAATTAATTCTATAATCGTGAAATTGGCTAAGGGGATTGATGATGGTTTATGAAGAGGGTTTTGATTTTGAGGTGAGGTAATTTTTTCTCGAACCTCCATTTTTTTTGGATTATAAAGAAAATGAAATCTTATTTTCCTAATATCATTTTTCTATTCAAATTCATAAAAATAAAACTAACTCAATGTATATGTGTAGGAGTAATGAATTTTATCCTCTTACTCCAAAACATATAATCTTTTTAAATTATTGGGTGTCTATGTTTACGGAACGAAATCTTATTCCAATTGACGTAGGATCTTTTATGGATAAAAAAATTTTATCATGCCAAGTAGGTCATGATAGGTAAGGGGATAAAGGAAAACTATATTTTTAGTTAAAAACAATTTTGAGAGAAACCTTAATAAATTATACGTTCCAATTTTTTACAAAGGTAAAAGTAAACATAATTGAATCCTATAATCGTTATTTTCTAACATAGTACACGTGCTTCTATCAATGAAAAATTATAAGTAGTGCCTAAAACGAGTTCGCTATTTTTAACAAAGCATAATGAATTTTTTAAAACTTAAGCCCGTTATATATATTTTTCGCTCAATAATTAACAAACGAATAACAAACAGAGAATTAATAAAATTCACATATAAATAAACTCAAAACAAAATTTTTGGATAGCAGAAAAGTTAAGGATAAAATATTTGATTTATTTGTTTCAAAACATTATTTTTTTTATTTTTAATTTTATCATCATTTTTTGTGTTTTTTATTTATTATCTTTTTTTTTGTAATTTTGTTTTGTTTTACTCAATATTTTTTGAATTTTTTGAACTATTATCTTTTTTTTAAAAGTTTATGTCTTTAATATATATACATAAAAAAAGATTTTATATTTTTTAAGAAAATTTTCATTGTATTTACAAAGATTAGGAGAAAAAAAAAAGTTATTTATAAGAATAAGAGGGAAAAGGAAGGGGGAGAGAGAGAATATTATTTACATAAAAATATTTACAAAGAAAAAAAAATATTTACAAAGTGAAACTAAATATTTTTTGTTTTATAATGTTTTATAATTTTTTTCGAAAAAAGAAAGAAAAAGAAAATGAAAATTGTTTTCAGATTTCTCATTTTGTTTTTTTTATTTTTTTTTATTTTAAGATTTCTTTGTTTTGTTTTGTTATTATATATATATATATATTTGTATTTTTGAAATGCAGAAAAATAGAAGTGCAGAAAGCAAAGCACGAAAATACCCACATACTTAAGTCCAAGATTGTCCCCAATGTTGCAACGTAAGTATGCAGAACAAAAATTAAATAAAATGCTATATGTACAAAAGTAAAGAGGGGGGGGGGGGTAGAAACGTCCATGTTGCGCGTTCCGGGAAGTCCTTTAGAAACCCTGCAGTTATTAGAAAAAGCAGCAAAAATAATAAGGAAAGAGCAAAAAGATAAGTGAGGGGTGCCTCCCAGGAGCGTTTTGTTTATAGTCGTGTAGCTTGACTAGTTTGGCGGGAATACAATGTTGAGGAAAGTTATGGTTTCGTTATGCCCGATCACTAGGTCGCTTGCTATATAGGACTTTAACTGTTGACAGTTTACTTTAAACGAACTTTTTTCCGGGTGGAAGACGAGGACAACCCCATATGGAAAAACTTCTTCAACTAGGAAGGGGCCGGACAATCTAGATTTTAGTTTACCCGGAAAAGTCTAAGATGTGAATTGTAAAGAAGGACAAGATCGTCCGGAGAAAAAATTTTTGGGGACTTTATTTTTCGATCGTGATATAACTTAGAGCGCTCCTTATAAAATTTAGTGCTCTTGTAAGCATTCACACTCCATTCATCGAGCTCGTTTAGTTGCAGTTTTCTATTATGAGCGGCTAAGTTGGCGTCGAGGTTTAATACTTTTAAAGCCCAAAGAGCGCGATGCTCTAGTTCTACGGGTAAATGACACGCTTTGCCATAGACTAACTGGAACGTCATACAACCAATTGCGGTTTTGTATGCCGCCCGATATGCCCACAACGCATCGTCGAGTTTAACAGACCAATCTTTCCTATTTTGTGAAACGGTTTTTTCTAAAATTCGTTTAATCTCTCGATTTACTACCTCAACTTGGCCACTTGTTTGCGGGTGGTACGGGGTGGCAAGCTTATGCGTGACTCCGTATTTAGCTAACGGCTTAGCCATAAGAGCGTTATAGAAATACGTTCCCCTATCACTAACAATTGCGCGAGACATGCCGAAGCGAGAAAATAGTCTTTTAAGAAATGTTACGACGACTCGCGCATCGTTGGTAGGGATAGCTTGCGCTTCCGCCCACCTCGATACGTAGTCGACCGCCACTAAAATATACATATTTTTGAAAGATGGAGGTAGGGGGCCAACAAAATCTATGCCCCATAAATCGAAGAATTCGCATTCTAAAAACATGTTTTGGGGCATCTCGTCGCGACGAGAGATGTTACCCGACCGTTGACAGCTATCGCATGCGCGCACAAAATTATGCGCGTCTTTGAAGAGAGTGGGCCAAAAGTAGCCCGCCTCTAGCGCCTTCCGAGCAGTTTGGTTGGCTTGATAATACCCACCGACTGGACCCTTGTGGCAGTGCTTAAGAATTTGTAAGCACTCCACACCCGCAACGCATCTTCGGACCGCTTGGTTCGCGCAGATACGAAAAAAAAATGGGTCCTCCCAAAAGAAATTTTTCAAGTCAGAAAAGAATTTCTTCTTTTGATGACTTGAAAACTCTTTAGGAAGCACCTGCGGTACTAAGTAATTTGCAAAGTCTGCGAACCAAGGCGAAGATGACGAAGAATTATGAATGGCAAGGAGGCGTTCCTCGGGGAATCTGTCATTTATTTCATATTCGACTAGCGCTTCCGCACCCAAATTTTCTAAACCGGAAGAGGTGGTCGGCCGCTAGATTTTTTGCTCCCCGCTTATCTCGGATCTCCAAATCAAACTCTTGTAGGAGGAGAATCCATCGAAGAAGGCGGGGCTTCTCATCATTTTTAGCTAATAAATATTTGAGGGCAGAGTGATTGGTAAATACGATAACTTTAGATAGCATTATATACGAGCGAAACTTATCAAAAGCGAAAACGACGGCTAAGAGTTCTTTTTCCGTCATCGTGTAATTTATTTGTGCGGAAGTGAGCGTCTTGCTAGCGTAATAAATTGGATGAAAATGTTTTTCTATGCGTTGGCCAAGAACGGCACCTAAGGCAATATCACTAGCGTCGCACATAATTTCAAATGGAAGGGACCAATTAGGGGCCACTAAAATTGGTGAGGTGATAAGTTTTTGTTTTATTAAATTAAAGGCGGACTCGCATTCTCTACTAAAGATGAAACGTGATTCCTTTTCCAAGAGGTGAGTAAGCGGCTTTGTAATTTTTGAAAAGTCTTGAATAAAGCGTCGGTAAAAGCCCGCATGGCCTAAGAAACTCCTAATATATTTTACGTTTGTTGGTTGCGGAAGTTTTTCTATGATTTCTATCTTGGCCTTATCCACCTCCATCCCCTTAGACAAAATCATATGGCCAAGGACCAAACCTCCTCGAACCATAAAGTTGCATTTTTCCTAATTTAATACAAGGCTTGTGTCCTCGCACCGTTGAAGGACACGATCTAAATTGTGAAGGCAATCGAGAAAAGAGCATCCGAAAACAGAAAAGTCATCAATAAAGACTTCCATAATGTCTTCTACTAGCTCGCCAAAGATCGCTAGCATACATCTTTGGAATGTAGCCGACGCATTACAGAGTACAAATGGCATTCTTCGATATGCGAAGGTGCCAAACGGACAAGTAAAAGTTGTTTTCTCTAGATCATCGAGGGAAATGGGGATTTGGAAAAACCCCGATAAACCATCAAGAAAACAATTATATGAAAGACCGAATAAACGCTCTAAAATCTGGTCTAGAAAAGGTAGGGGTAAATGGTCTTTGCGGGTGGCATCATTAAGTTTTCTATAATCGATGCACACTCGCCAACCCGTAACAGTACGAGTTGGGATGAACTCGTTATGCTCATTCGTCACTACGGTTAGACCTCCCTTCTTGGGCACGACATGCACAGGACTAACCCATGCACTATCCGAAATAGGGTAGATAATCCCATCATCTAATAACTTAATAATCTCGGCTTTAACGACGTCTTTCATGTTTGGGTTAAGACGACGCTGCGGCTGAATCATTTTGCGGCAATTATCGTTAAGAAATATCTTATGGGTGCAAAAGGAGGGGCTAATCACCTTTAAGTTAGAGATTTGCCAAGCAATTGCGTGGCGATGTTTAAATAAAACTTCTAATAAATTGGAAGTCTCTGAATCACTCAAGTCCGAAGAAATAATAACGGGAAGCGTATCGCCTTTTCCCAAAAAAGCGTATTTGAGTCAGTCTGGTAAGGGTTTGAGGTCTAGGATGGGCGGTTCTTCTAGGGAGTTTTTAATTCCAATGTCTTTCTTACCAATTAGTTCGAAAGGCAAGTCTAAAGAGGTATCCTCATCGCATTTAATATTTTCGAGTGCATAAATGTCGTCGTTTAAAAATACGGACTCGAAAATGTGAGAAGAACGATCTCCAAAAAAGGTATCTAAAGAATAGCAGAAATCGTCGCTCGATGACAAATTGTCCATCGAGGGATTAATAGAGAAAGTAACTTGGTCATCTCCTACCCGGAGGAGAAGACGACCATTACTAACATCTATTAGTGCGCGGGAGGTGGCGAGAAAAGGGCGACCGAGTATTATCGGTACCTCGGCGTCCTCCTCGATGTCTAAGATGACGAAGTCTACCGGGAAGGTAAACTTGTCTACTCGGACAAGGACGTCCGTCAACTACCCCGATAGGGAACTTAACCGAGCGATCCGCTAATTGGATGCGCATATTCGTAGGACTAGGAGTACCCAAACCTAAACGTTGAAAGAGCGAGAACGGGATCAGATTAATGCTAGCCCCTAAATCAGCTAAGGCGTACTTTACTAATATATCGCCAAAAAGGCACGGGATGGAAAACCATCCCGGGTCGCTTTGTTTTGTGGACAATTTATTAGTAAGGGCCGCCGAGCAGACAACGTTGAGAGATACATGAGAAATATCCTCTAATTTGCGTTTATTAGAAAGTAATTCTTTTTAAAATTTCGCATATTTGTGCATTTGCGAGATAGCCTCTCAAAAAGGAACATTAATATGAATTTGTTTTAATAATAAAATAAATTTTTCATATTGCGCGTCCTTACACTCGTTATCAAATTTATGCGGATACGGCAATGCCTTGTTTAAAATAATTTTTTCTTTTAAAATCGATAACCGCGGCGTAATCGAAGAAATGGGAAGAGGGGTCGGAGGTTAAATATTTACCCGAGGGTCGATCCGTTTTGGATCGACCATCTCCTTTCCGCTACGGAGGGTTATAGCATCGGTGTTCTCCCGCGGATTGGGATCCGTGTTTCCTGGTAGTGCCCCGAGCGCGCGCTCGAACATCATCCTCGCCAGTTGTCCAACCTGTTGTTCGAGTGTTTTTAGCGATCCAGTGATATTCCGGATATTTGACTCGTTGGACTCAATATACTTAGAAAACTATTTCCTCCATCGGGGAGGCTTTTGGAAGAGGCGGAGGCAGCAAAAATCCGGGCGCATAAGAAAGAGGGGGACGCTGCGCATTGTTCAGGTTGCTCCAAGAGAAAATTGGGTGATTCCTCCAACCTGGATTATAGTTATTACTATAAGGGTTGTTGTTGGGGTTGAAGGAAGGACGACCCGAATTTCCTACGAAGTCCACGAACTCTTCGACCACGCAGACGTTGGGGGGAATATAATAAGGCGTAGTGAAGGAGCCAACAAACATCTCCACCACCTGCTTTGTTAACCTTTCAACTTGAAGGGTTAATAGAGCAGTGGCATCCACTTCAAAAAGTCTAGTCGCCGGCTTTAGGCGTCCCCGCGGGACGTTCCATTGATAGGCGTTCATAGCCATCTCTTCGAATAAAGCCTGGGCGGCCTCAGGGGTTTTGTTGTTTAGTGTGCCCCCGACAGCCGCGTCTGAAAATTAAGCCCATTATAAAAAATTTGTACTTGCAACCACGTTGGCAGCGCATGGTGCGGGCACCGGCGGAGGAATTCCTTAAACCGTTCCCAAGTCTCGTATAGAGACTAAGGATCGTTTTGAACAAACGAAGAAATGTCCTCCCGCAACTTTGCAGTTTTTGCGGGCGGAAAGTACTTCGTTAGGAACCGCTCCGTCAACTCAGCCAACGTGGTGATACATCCTCGCGGGAGGGCATTCAACCAAAACTTGGCTTTGGACTTAAGGGAAAAAGGAAATAGGCGCAAGCGAATGGCGTCATCAGTGACGCCATTAATCTTGAAGGTGTCGCATATTTCCAAAAAGTTGGACAAGTGAATATTGGGTCCTCATCCGGCAGTCCATCGAACTGCACGATATTTTGGACCATTTGAATGACACTCGATTTTATTTCAAAATTATTATTCGCCACCGCAGGGCGAATAATACTAGACCCAGTATCATCCAGGTTAGGCCGGGCGTAATAAGACATAGTACGCTCGGCCGCCGGAGGCAGGGTTAGGGGCGGCCATAACTTCGAAAGAGGGTTCGCCGATAGATTCTTCGGGGTCTAAAGAAGGAATTCGGCGTTGATATCGAATACGCGCAAGGGAGCGTTCGATCTCAGGATCAAAGTCAAAATCTTCAGACTCAGAGTGTTGTCCACGGGGGTCATACACCCAAAGAAAAAATAAAACAAAATAAACTCTTTTTTTATTTTATTTAAAATAATGTTTTTAGTTTTTTTTAGTTTGTAGAAAATAAGTAAAAGTAATAGACTCCGGAATTCAAAATAACAACTCGAAGAAATCCCCGGCAATGATGCCAAAAACTTGATGGGCCCACGAACAGACTCTTACTGTGGTTAGTTCGGTGAGTCGATCGCCGCGAGCGTGCTAGATGAGGCAAGTGCACCTATCGCAAGTAGTACTTGATATTCGGGGGAATACCGAGGTCGTATTGTTCTCGGGGTCGGGTTGACTATTTTTACTCCTCCAGGAGGACTATTATTTTACAGAAAGTAAGGTAGAGATTTTAATTAAGTAAAGACGGAAAAAGTAAAAGAGCGAAAAAATGATTTAGAAAAATTCGATGAAGGGTTAACGCTCGGCATGAAATGGATTAAGACAAAAATAACTTTTAATAATTATAGGACTTAATTTTCAAATTAATAAAAGGCAACTTGGTCGTGGAGGTTCCACAAATATGAGCTCACCTAGCTATAGGGATATCACTCACCTGAACGCTAAGACTATTCGACCGAATGTTAGTCCGACGTAGGATTTCCTCTTAACGCCCACTTTACGCTAAGAACCCCGCTATTGGGTGGGTAACCCAATCCGATAGAATTACGCTTGTCCACTCTCGAGGGTATGCACACAACTCTATTTACCTTGGGGTGATCGTCCAAATGCACGGCATCTCGGCTAGCTAGCGTGTGGATAACGGAAATCACACATCGATTTGTGGTCCTACGCATTGTTAGCCCGGGGAAAACCTTAAGTGCTTAAATTAAAGTAAAAATAAAGAGCTTTAATTATTACGAATTATTTTAAATGTCCCAATGCTCTTCGATGCCGAGGCTAATAGCGATTAGCCACACATCGGTATGGGGATGGCTTTATAATTTGATGAGGCGCGAGTTCGAGACTAAACGCTAAAGGATTATAAGAAGAGGACATAAAAAATAACAAACATTTAGAAAGCTGAAAAGTTAGCTAAAAAGAACTCACGCACACTTCAAATTATAAATAAACAGAAACTAAGTTACAAAAATGGAAAATTACAAGTCCTACTCAAACGAGTAGGCGGTAAATAAAGGGCGCGTCATTTAACTCTAAACGAGTAGGCGGAAATAAATACAATTACAAGTACTGCTCAAAAAAATGCAGAGAAATAAAGACCTGCGATTTAACTCATATGAGTAGGCGGAAATAAAGAAAATTACAAGTCCTACTCAAACGAGTAGGGGGTGAAATAAAAACACGCCATTGAACTCTTAACGAGTGGGCAGAAATAAATGTGCACATGCACACACTCTACATAAATCGAAAGGAATCAAGAAAATAAAGCTTGAAAATTTATCTCCTACACACACGCACTCTACATAATTGAAGAAAGCGATAAAATAAAGCATAAAAATTTAACACCTACACTCACACACTCTTCATAAATTAAAGAAAGCATAAAGATTATTCTCATACACTCACACACAACATGAAATCTTAAAGAGCGAAATGAAAGTTACCTAAAAATTAAAACTACCACTTTTTTATACTCACATTTTACCAGAAACAAATAAAAAGGACAAATTAGAATTTTAAGAGAACAAAAGTTTTTCAAAACAAATCAAAAACCAAAGTTCTTCAAAAATTAAAATAGCAAGTTTTTCATTCTTATGTTTTCATAAAAGTTATTAAAAAGTGAAAAGAAAATGAAAATAACAAAAAAGTTTTACAATCCTACAAAAAAAGCTAAGTAAAAAAAATCAAAATCACTTTCAAAACATAAGAATGAAAAACTATCTCCCGTTGAGCTTAGCACCTGGCACTAGCTCAATAGTGAAATCTATCTCCCGTTGAGGCGGGGCTCCAGGAAGATCTGTGAGGAACACATCAGGGTACTCAGCTACCACTGATATACTATCCAACGTAGGCTTTGTCTTTGCAACCTCCACTAGTGTAAAGAATAGCTCTACACCAGCACGAACCGCCTTCACCACCTGAAGAGCAGACATCAACGTCTTGCTCGACCCTTTCAAGCCCGTAAAAGTTGTCTCACGACTTGCTCCCAACTTGACTTCCTTGCGACTGCAATCAATATAGGTTTGTTGCTCCGAGAGCCTGTCGATGCCAAATATAACGTCGAACTCCACCAACGGTAGTAACGATGCTTGCAGATTGAACTCTTGATTCCCAATGCGAATCTTAACATCGCAGACTTTATCTGCGCGTATCGAACACCCATTCGGTAACAAAACATCCAACTTGTCCTTCGCCATCAAAGATGGTACTCCGATGTGCGATATGAATCCTTCGGATAAGAAGGAGTGTGAAGCTCCCGTGTCAAAGAGTACTCTTGCCGGATACTCACAAATCAAAACAAATCCTAAACAAGTAGTGGTAAGGTAACAAGCACATAACAAGTATTTAAAAGATTAACTTGCTATAAATTTAAATTTTACCTGTCACCACATCCGCCTGTTTGATGGCCTCCTGTTGGCCCAGATTGTAAACCCTCGGTTGGGCCGGAGCATAATGGGACGCGGTTGACTCCACTGCCTTGCCCTTCTCTTCATAAGTTGCTCCCGGCTTCCTTTCGGACTTGGGGCATCCGCTCCAGCAATCGCGGGCAAAGTGCCCCGGCTTCCAACAAGTAAAACATGCACCCAGGGTCCGAACCGTAGTCGCCCCAGAAGCACCAGAAGAAGGAGCTGGACCTGAAGTCCTAGACTTCTTAAAGAACCTTTGATAGCCGGACTTTGATGTGGTCGACAGTTTGAACCCAGACTTCTTATCGCCCAAGCTCTTCTTTGCTTGAACAATCATGTCCTTCTCCAAGGATCGGGCCGTGTTGACCAAGGTCAAGAAAACCTGCGTCATCGGCCCCGAGAGTAGTAACCTTAAATCATCTCTTAACCGTTCGTAGAATCGATTCGTCTTGCGCTCCTCATCTGCGATGGTGGAGCTAGCATACCGACTTAATCGAGTAAACTTATGGAGATATTCATCCACGCTACTCTCTCCTTGAACCAACTTCAGGAACTCGTTCTCCAAAGCTATCCTCTGCGTCGAAGGGAGGTACCTAGCCAAGAACTGTCTCGAGAACTCCATCGAGACGTCTATAAGTTGCCTAGCACTCAATAGATGCAGCTCCAATCCTTCCCACCATAATCTCGCTTCATCGTCCAGAAGGAATGTAACAATAGTGGTCATTGGCCATTCTTCCATCTCTGTTGCTGTCAAGACTCTCTTCACACAGGAGAGCCAGTCTTCAGCTTGAGATGGGGTTCCCAACCACGAGAATACCGGAGGATTAAAGCTCATGACATGTTTGAGCTGTCTCTCGGTTGCCCTCCCCGGCACCATCGGTTCCTCTACTACCTGATCCACCCTTCTCTGCTCAGTCGCTTGCAGTGGTACCTGCTCCATCTCATTAGTGGGTTGCTGCACCTGTCTTGCAGGATGCGCATTGATCATTTCAAACTCTGCTTCAGCCACCAGTCTAATGGTTTCGGCCGAAGGAGGTGTTGTAGGAACATCATTTAGTGCACTGCTAGCCTCAGAAACTCGACGTTCCGACGGCTCAGCACCGCTTCTGGTCACCTATAGTGGTACAAAACACCGTTAAGCGACCAAACAAAATTGCAAACAACAATTATAGGAACACGCAGGTTCCTCAAACACGTCTATTTTCATTCCTAAGTGGACATTCATGGGTTCTTTTGTTTTTATAACGATGACGCACACACATGTGCTCACCACCCCTTAAAAAGAATTCCACCACGAATTCATTTTAAGCCCGACCGAAACCAGTAGTCTGATACCAAATTGTAACACCCCTTATCCGTTGCATAGCATATAGCAGTTGGTCCGGCCGGGGCCCGACGCCATATACCACAGACAGATCGGGTGGTTACTCAATGGAAACCATCCAACCATTCCAACATCCTACATAGAGTCATTCTAGCGGAAGTAGTTTTATAAGTGGTCATTAAAAGAACCCAACACAAATAGTATGAATGTCCACTAAGCAATCCCAAAGGAATGAAGTACAAATACACAAGTACTGGCCTTAGGGCCTTATAACTGTTTGCTCAAATTAAATGTTTTCCAAACTTCGGCACGCAGGCCGGCCATACATGAATAAAAGAAAACATCCAAAATATTAGGCCTTCGAGGGCTGGCACAGCAAATTGGGCTTTATCCTGCTATTGACCGCTTGGTCCAGCAGCAACTGCAAGCAACAAACCACCGCACGGTTTCAAACAAAGGCAACGGTCAGCAATGCAGACCAAATTATAATGATCCCGCCCCCAACTCTGGGCGGCGATGCTCCTTCCCTTCACTTTATTAGTATAACCAAGCAGTATAGTAATATCACTACACAACAGGTGTAGGCTCTCACGGACACACACCCCGTGCACTCAGGGCACATTCTCGGTGATCACTGTCAAAGACCGGCGACTCACCACCATCCCTTTGGACGGCCAAAACTCGTGAGCACTTGGTCTTTCTGGCCACTGCTTAAGACCCTCAATCTATGTCAATGGTAAGTGCCAAGTAGGTTTAGGTCTCTTTAACAGAACGACATAGAGCGGGTACGGTTCCACCTGACCCGTTGCACACACCGCAACGTTAATTTAAAACATATGCGCGGGTCAAACTTCCCCGAGTAGCAAATCGTTACAAACATCACATAACCCAATTATGTTCAAGTTGGCTCCCAGGCTCACATGTTTGGCAGAATCACGCATCTACCTAGTTTTCCTAGTGCACCTTTGGGTTAATCCCCAAGGCTCCCTGTTGCAATCTAGCACGTAGAAAAACCTGAAAACAAACATTTGCACGGAGTCTTATCCGGTCATTTATGCAATGCAACATCACCGATCCAGACCAACATATATGGATAGGCTTCACACATCATGCCTATGTCCATTCTCGATTACGGACTCTACACAACGGGGACTTCACATATCTACCCGAAGGAATGCCTCCAACTCACTGCAAACTCGCGAGAGCGGGCTTCCTATGCAAAAGAAGAAGAGCTTCACATGCTCAAGAAGAGAATCGTTACCCTAGCTCTCTTCCTTGGCGCCATGGAAATGTAAGCGGATGAAAAGCATCGCACTCTCTTTGCCTTCGTAGATCCGAAGTCGGCTCGCGGTTTGGAGCTCCGTAGCCGCTCCAAGGACTGGATCTAGGTTTCTTCTTCCAAATTCGCTCTCCCTTCTCTCTAAAACTTAGACAGAGAACCAACGGCAGAAGAATAAGGGTTTTGAGACCCTGTACATGGTTATATCCCAATTGGATTAACCACCAGCCATCGGATCCCACAAAAGGGAAATGCACGGCAATGATCCAGGTCTGACCTGGACAAATGGCGCTAAGCACCGCACAGTTCATCAATCCTGATCAAGACACGTCCACGACCAATCAAATTGTGTATTGACATTTAGTCAAGATCCCGACAAAACCTCTGTGTCGACAGAGCCAAACACGCCACAATCGCCCCACGCTCGACGATCGTCGAGCCAAGATCGCTGAACGCTGCCAAATCGTCGAATAGAGTTCCCTGGCAAAATCGTCGAACGCAGCCAGATCGTCGAACGCAAATCCCTGGCAAAATCGTCGAACAAAGCTGGATCGTTGAACGCAGATCCCTGGCAAAATCGTCAAACGTAGCCAAATCGTCGAACGCAGATCCCTGGCAAAATCGTCGAACGCAGCCAGATCGTCGAACGCAGATCCCTAGCAAATCATCGAACACAGATTGTTGGAAAATCGGTGAACACGGACTTTGGCTAAATCGTCGAATGCAGATTGCTGGAAAAATCGTCAAACAGTCATGACACGCCCGTGACAACCTACCGTTTACGTTGTTCGACAATCGTCGACCCAAGATTGTCGAACGCTGGTCAGATCGTCGATACCAGATCACTGGCCTGATAGACGAACGAACGCGACACGCCCTGGGACACGCCTGTGTCCCAGGGCATGTACCCCCTGCCAAATACCAAATTTGGCCCAAAATGCCTCCCGTCGCTCTTTTGAGTTTCGGGGCATTACAACACCGGTCCTCTTTATTAAGAAGAAGGATGGAAGCTTGAGGCTATGTATCGATTATCGGGAGCTGAATAAGCTAACGGAAAAGTACAAGTACCCGATCCCAAGGATTGATGATCTATTTGATCAGTTAGTTGTGTCGACGGTGTACTCAAAATTGGATCTCATGCCCGGTTACTATCAGCTATGAATAAGGGAGAGTGATATCCCTAAGACAGCATTCAGTACGAGGTACGAGCATTACGAGTTTACGGTCATGCCGTTTGGGCTGACTAATGCGTCGTCAGTGTTCATGGATTTGAAGAACAGGACTTTCCGGGAGTACTTGGAACATTTTATGATCGTCTTTATCGACGATATTTTGGTGTACTTGCAGAGTGAGGAGGATCACTTCAGGCATCTACATTTGGTTTTGGAGACGCTGAGGAGGAATCAGTTGTATGCCAAGTTCTCTAAATGTGAGTTTTTGTTGTCCCCAGTGGCATTCCTCGGTCATATAGTGAGTGGAGAGGGTATTGCTGTGGATCCGATGAATATTGTTGCGATACGAGAGTGGTCTGTGCTTGCTAGGGTAGCGGAAGTTCGGAGTTTTCTGGGGCTTGCCGTCTATTACAAGCGCATCGTGGAGAACTCGCGGGTAGCGTTACCACTCACTACTTTGACGAGGAAGGAGCAGAAGTTCGTTTTGAGGTCGGACTGCGCATGAGCTTTTGAGGAGTTGAAGTGTCGGTTAACCACAGGGCCTGTGCTAAGTTCGCCGAGTGGGACCGAAGGTTTTGAGATTTATAGCGATGCGCCGGGCAGTGGTTTGGGTTTCGTGCTACTTCAGCATGGAAGCATTATAGCGTATGGCTCGAGACAGCATAAAGTGCACGAGAGGAATTATCCGGTCCACGACATGGAGTTAGCGGCCGTGATTTTTGCATTGAAGCTGTGGAGACATTATTTGTACGGTGTGAAGATTGATATCTACACCGATCACAAGAGCCTGAAATATTTGCTGAATCAGAAAGATCTGAATATGCGGCAGCGTAGATGGATGGAGTTACTGGGGGACTATACATTCAAGATCCACTACGTGCCTGGTAAAGGCAATGCGGTTGCGGATGCATTGAGTCGTCGACCCGCAACTTAGGCCAATTGGCGGTCGCTCCATGACGAGTGGTTGGTTCGGGAGTTGGAGGCATTGGAGATCTTTTTGCGTGGATAAGCAGTCAAGTGCTGAAGCACTATTCAATTAGACTGAAGTCCTGTATGACCTGGATGATCGGATTCGACAGGCTTTGGATTTGGATGGCCACATGAAGCAGATCATGGTTGAAGCTCTGGATGGGTCAAATTCCGAATTTGTTGTTGAGGATGGAATAATTTGGAAAGACGGTCATCTGTGCGTCCCAAACGTGGGCAATTTGCGGGTGGATTTGTTGTTTGAGGCGCATCATACCAAGTACTCTATTCACCCGGGAGCACGAAGATGTACCGTGATGTTAATAAATTATTCTGGTGGCCAAGACTGAAGAAGGATGTGGCATTGTACGTGGCGAAGTGCCAAACTTGCACCTTGGTGAAAGCGGAGTGCCAAAAGCCTGGAGGATTCTTGAAGTCCTTGCCTATTTCGGAGTGGAAGTTCGACGACATTACTATGGACTTTGTGCATGGGTTGCCAAGGTCGCAAAAGGGGAACGACGTCATTTGGGTGGTCGTAGACCATCTAACGAAGGTGTCGCACTTCAATCCGCATAGGAAGGATGATCCCATGGAGAAACTGGCAAAGTTATATGTGGATAACATAGTACGGTTTCACGGTGTGCCCCGCAGCATCGTGAGTGACCGAGATTGGCGATTCACATCCAATGATTGGAGGTTGGTGCAACGGATGTTGGGGACAAAGCTGATTTTTAGCACAACCATTCATCCGCAGACGGATGGTCAGACCGAGAGTGTCAATAGGACAATGGAAGACATGCTTTGCATGTGTGTCCTGGACTTTGGAAAGCATTGGGAAGATCACCAATACTTGGTGTAATTCGCTTATAACAATATCTACCAGGAAAGCATTCAAATGGCGTCCTTCGTGGCCCTTTATGGTAGAAGATGTCGAATGTCGTTATCTTGGTTGGAAACGGGTGAGTCAAAGTTGTACAAGCGCCAAGAGGTGGAAGATGCTACGTCATTGGTTCGAACGATTCGAGAGATGTTGCTTATCACTCAAGACCGGCAAGCGAATTACTATAATGCCAAGCACAGGAATGTGGAGTTCGCTGTCGGCGATTGGGTGTACTTGAAAATCAAGCCGTTCAAGGGTGTCTTGTGGGTGCGGCGCTTGAAGAAGCTAAGCCTGAGGTACCTTGGACCGTTTGAGGTTCTGTAGCTGATTGGTTAAACAGCATACCGGTTGAAGCTGTTAGTGGAGCTTAATGGTCTATATGATGTATTCCATATATCGGTGCTACGAAAGGCGGTGCAAGAGCCTACGCAAGTGATCGCGGTCGATCAAGTACCGGTCGATAGTGGGTTGATGACGAAGATCAAGACCGTATGTATTGAAGACTCAGAGGTCAAGCGGCTATGTAATAAAGAGATCAGGATGGTCATGGTCCGTTGGGACAATTGCGGTCGCGAGGAGCTCTCTTGGGAGAAAGAACAAACCATGCTGGAGGAGTACCCAGACTTATTCCTTTCAGGTACTGTTTAAGTTTTATGCTTCTTTCCTTTATGTAATTTCGAGGCCGAAATTCTTTTATAAGGGAGAGAGTTGTAACGCCCCAAAATTTGAAAGTGTGATAGCCAGCGTTGGGAGCCCCATCTGGTGTTGACACAAAGGCTGCGGTGTCGACACAATGCAAAGGTGTCGACACAGGGTTTCGACACAGGGTCTCGACAGTGTCGACACAGGGTCTCAGCAGGGTCTCAACAAAATGTCTCGACATAAGTTGTGTTCGAGTTTGACACGGACGGATCGTGAACTATGCGGTGTTCGACCCAGTTTTTCCACTTCAGCCCCGGATCATAGTCGTTCGTTTCTTTATTTTGGGATCTGAAGGCTGGGGGTTATTCCTACTGGGATATGCCCGGGTTTAGGGTTTCAAATCCCTCATTTTTCTGTTCACTGGTTCTCGGCCTCAGCAACTAAATGCACATGTTCCGCAGACGGTGGAGGTGTAGGCACCTCGGCTGGTGCCATACTTTCATCAGAATGCTGGTGCTCTGACTGCCCAGCTCCACTCCGTGTCACCTAAAGGTGGACAAGACACATACATTAGCGGCCTTATACAAGAAAACAACACAAAAAATCTCAAAATCACCCGAGACTCACATGGCCTGTGATACGCCCGTGTCCCAGGCTGTGTGCCCATACACGACACTCGACACGCCCCAGCTCAAGGTTGTCGGACTGAGTTCGTCGACCGCGCTGACACACCCTGTGACACTCCCGTGTCACAGGCCGTGTCCTAAGCACTTGACGATCGTCGACCAAATTTTCTCCACCACTCGTCGACTGTTCCTCTCGACACTCGACGCACACAGGACACGCCCTGTGACACGCCCGTGTCATAGGCCGTGTTCATTGCTCGACAAACGTCGACCCCATCTCGACACTCGACACTCGACGATCGTCGAGCAATATTCATCAACAGAAGGACACGCCCGGGGACACGCCCTTGTCCCAGGCTGTGTCACCCGAAAATTTGCATGTTGATAAAACTTGGGTTGTTATATTTACTGCCTCTGCTGCTGGAGCTGCTACTGCTGGAACTACAGTAGCTACATCATCAGACATCTCCCCCTACATGGTTTTAGTAAGACCTGAAGCCATGCCCCTAACTGAAGATGGGGTAGTAGTGAGGGCAGTGATCTGTGCAGATAGGGTAGTAATTAAAGTAGCAAGAGGTGTAATGGCCTTTGCTATTAGTGTTTTGAGAAGGGGAGTGGGGATGGCAATGAGTGAAGTAATTGTGGAGGTGTCCAATGGTGGAGTGGTAGATGGTGTTGCAGAAGGTGTAGATATGGGAACTATGGGAGGGATAGAAAGTGGAGTGATGGGCCCGCGAACAGACTCTTACTGTGGTTGGTTTGGTGAGTTGATCGCTACAGGCGTGCTAGATAAGTCAAGTGCACCTATCGCAAGTAGTACTCGATATTCGAGGGAATACCGAGGTCGTATTGTTCTCGGGGTCGGGTTGACTATTCTTACTCCTCCAAGAGGACTATTATTTTACTGAAAGTAAGATGGAGATTTTAATTAAGTAAAGACAAAAAAAGTGAAAGAGCGAAAAAAACGATTTAGAAAAATTCGATGAAGGGTTAACGTTCGGCATCAAATCAGATTAAGACAAAAATAACTTTTAATAATTATAGGACTTAATTTTAAAATTAATAAAAACTTGGTCGTGGAGGTTCCACAAATGTGAGCTCACCTAGCTATAGGGATGTCGCTCACCTGAACGCTAAGACTATTCGACCCAACATTAGTCCTTCGAAGGATTCCTCTTAACGCCCGCTTTACGCTAAGAACCCCGCTATTGGGTGGGGAACCCAATCCGGTAGAATTACGCTTGTCCTCTCCGAGGGTATGCACGCAACTCTACTTACCCAGGGGTGATGTGTCCATACGCACGGCCTCTCGGCTAGCTAGCGTATTGAAAGATATGGTACCTAAACACCTAGAGGGGGGGGGGTGAATAGGTGACCTAAACCTTTTTGAAACTTACTTGGCAGCAAGACAGTTATCTCATAGAGTTTTACAGTTAACAGCAACAACAGAATATAAACAGTTAATTCACAGCACAGCACAGCACATCAGACACACAAATTTATAGTGGTTCCCCAATCTTTGGGTACATCCACTTTCCCCATTCGCCTATCTAGCAGTGTACTAGATTCGGCCAAACTTCTCCACTATCTCAGAACCCAACTAGGTTCCTACACCTCAGGCCCAAAGCCTTACACTCAGCCACAAAGGCCTACACTCAGCCACCCAGGCCTACACTCAGCCAATTAAGGCCTACACTCAGAGTTCTTCAACTCCTACACTCAGGCAACCAAGCCCTACCCTCAGCCTTTATAATATAGGCTTACAATTCTCTCAGATCCAATGGATCCTACAAGTTAAGATTGAATTACAATAACTAACTCTACAACTCAGAAAATAAGAGAGGAGTTGAGAGTTTCTTGAAGAGTTCTTGGAAGAACTCAGCTAGATCCAAACTGACTTAGCTTCCTTCAAAGCTTCTTGAGTTAGAACTGAATTAGTCTGAATCCTCTGCAGTTGATCCTTGACCTCTACTTCTTATGATCCAGAAGATTCTGAATCCTTCTTCTCATCCTTAGTTCCAAAGACTGAATTCTTGATTGGAGCTCTCTCTCTCCAACTTCTTAGATCTGCAGTTGGACTGCCAGATCTTCTTGTGTTGATCCTCTGTGTATCACTTTTCTGATTTAATCTGATCAAACACTTCAATTATTCTCACTACTTGTAATAACAACAATCAATCAGTTTCTGTAAACTATGGGTGCCTATTTATAGGCTTCCTTCATGGTAACCGGCTGGTCCGGTTCATAACAGACTTCTGATTTCTCTGACAGTTGCTGTAGACCGGCTGGATCGGCAGCTGTCATGTCAACCAGTCACTTCTTGAAATTCTCTAACTGTCAGATAGTGTCGAGACTTTCTGTTCTTAAGTGTCGACACTTATAGACCAAGTGTCGACACATGTTGTGTAAGTGTCGACACAAGTCTACAAGGTGTCGACACAATTCCTTGTATGTCTCGACACAGATACTTCTTCAAGTGTCGACACTGAAATTAAGTGTCGACACAAGTACTTGATCTTCATTCTTTAACTGTATTCTTCTAAGTGTCGACACATCTCCTTTGTGTCGACACATCTTCATGTGTTGAAACTGTCAAGTGTCGACACTGCTTCTTGGTGTCGACACAAGTCTTCAATTTTATTTCTTCAGCTGAGTGTCGACACATTCCCTTAGTGTCGACACTTGTACTTAGAATATTTTGTAAACTTTTCTGTTCTTTGCTAAGTGTCGACACAGCTCCTTGTGTCGACACTTTCTTCAAGTGTAGACTCTTTAACTAAGTGTCGACACATTGTGCTGGGTGTCGACACTTTCTTCAAGTGTTGACTCTTTTGCCTAGTGTCGACACATTGTGTTGAGTGTCGACACTTACTTCAATTACTGATTCTTCTGTTTGTGTGTCGACACATTGTGCTGAGTGTCGACACATTCTTCATATGTTGACTCTGCTGATTGAGTGTCGACACATTGTGTTGAGTGTCGACACTTGTCCTTAGTCTCTGCAGAATTTTGCTGAGTGTCGACACAACTCCAAGTGTCGACACTTTCTGATGTAGACTCAGCTCTTCTAGGTGTCGACACTTCTGCTAAGTGTCGGACACAGCTTTTCTGCATTCTTCTTCACTGAGTGTCGACACAGCTCCAAGTGTCGACACTTTCTGTCTGGTGTCGACTCTTCATCCCAGGTGTCGACACAATTTCTCCAAGTGTCGACACTGCTTGTCTGGGTGTTGACACAAGCTTTCTCAAGTGTCGACACTTTCCCTCTGGGTGTCGACACAAGCTTTCTCAAGTGTCGACACTTTCCCTCTGGGTGTCGACACATGGACTTAGAAACTTTTAGCTTCAGTCCAGTGAATACCTAACCTGCACAAGTAACTCAAACAAACATCAAATACATTATGATGTATATCATTGAGTTAGGTGATGCTTCTTCAAATCAGGTACATTTGACCAATGTACCCAACAATCTCCCCCTATTTGGAGAAGTCATAACCCTTAGTCAATGATATACACCATTCATAATTAAAAAATTACAAAATGATGAAAAGCAGATTATAATCAACAGGGTTAACATGAACATGTAAAACTTCACACATATACACATTCAACATTCCAGAACAAATAAGAAACAAACACATTTCAGAACAATCATACTATATTTATCACATATTGTTCTAACATTGTTCCTTATACATTTTCAATGTTGTACAAAAATGTTTTTCATTTAAAAGATTACAACAAGCTTCAAGTTTAATTCATAATCTATTTCTGATCAGGTTCTTTGATAACAATTCCTTTTTCAGCTTTAACTTGAGCTTTGACAGCAGCAGCAGCAGCAGGCTCAGCATCAGCAGGCTTCTTGCCTTTTGAGTCTTTCTTCTTTTGTTCTTCAGCCTTGATTTTCTGCCTCTCAAAGTAATGATAGGGCTTAGGAAAGTACTTGCTAGGCTCCACAGCTGTAGGAGGTAGCTTTCCTAACTTAGCCTTCCTTCTATACTGGACAATGGCTTCCTGCCTGATCTCATGCTTCCTCCATTCAGCTTCTGAGAACCACTTGTTTCTATCAGTAGTATTGTCTTTAGCAGCTTTCCAGGCAGTGAGAATGATATTTCTAGAGGTAGGGCTCCACTGTTCAAAATCTGGCTTTTGTTCTGCTAGTTCCCTAAACCTCTTCTTTGACAGCCTTGTCTCTTCTTCTTTGTCCAAAGCCTCTTGCATAGCTGCTGTTATAGGGTGAGTAACCTTTTCTAAATGGACATTGTCCTTGCCCCCAGATGGGCTATACATAGTGCTCACCTCTGCATGAATCATTTCAAAATCTGGAGGTGGATAAATGACTTGAGCTACTTCTTGTGGCTCACCTCTAAAATAGGCAGGGTTCAGTCCAGATTCAGCAACTTCATTGTCATCACACAGGGGAGGATATCCAAGTGTAGCCCTGATTGAATTTGAAATCCATTTTGCATGCTCAGAACTGGCCTTGACTAACACTCTCCCCCCCTTTATGACTTCTTGGGCTACATGGTCTCTTACATCATCCTTCTGGAACCTGATTTGGCTGTCCAAGTACCTGATGCCATCCTTAAAGTAAGGTCTAAGCTTGGTAAGTTGTTCAGAAATGACGTTTTGTGAATCTTTGATTGCAGTCTTGACAGCAGCAATTTCATCTTGAAAAGCTTTATCAAATTCAGCCTTTGTAGCAGCAGATGATGTTGAAGGTTCAGCAGTCTTACTCTTTAGTTCTGTGACTATAGCATTGTGGGAGGCAGTTAAATTATCATTCATTCTTAATTGATTCTCCAACACATAGCCTTGCTTTAGTGCTATATCATCTACTTGAGACTTTATTTTCTCTTGGTGGGTTGCCAGATAGACCACTGCATTAGCACCCTTTGTAAAACAGTCAGTCATCTCCTTTTTATTAAGGTTCATTTCAAACCTTATGGACTTGATTTCCTGTGCCAGATCAAATTGTAGGGACTTGTGCCCTTCATCAACATAAGTTTCTATAGCCTTCCTTTGTTCATCCATCTTGATTTGCAGTGCAATCAGTAGAGCACTATAGTCAATAGTTGGGGCTTGTTGAACTATGGGCTGTGGGGCTATGGATTGCAAGGCTTTCTTGTAACTCTGACTTCTCCTCTTGAAGACATAGAGTTTCTTCTTTTTAGCTTGTGCAGCCTCATCTTCCTCAGACTCTGAAGTACTGGCTATATTCACCCTGTCCTTAGGGCTTGATGGGTTTTCAGCTTGCACATCTAGTGCCTTCTCACTTTCCTGCCTTATAGGCTCTTCCTGAACTTGCAGTGGCTCCCCTTCAGCAGCAGCACCTTTCTCTTCAGCAGCAGCAACTTTATCCATGTCAAAGTCCTCTTGATCTAGATTTAGAAATAGATCTTCCATTGTGTATTCAGGAGGTGACTGTGCAGGAGATGTACTTGGTTCTTCAACTACTTTATCAGGAACAACATCTGGTTCTTGATTTACTTGCTAAGTTTGCTGATGGACATCAGACAAATCAGAATTTATTATAGAAAAATCTAAAGTATTGAGGTCAGAAAGTACCTCTTGGATAATGAGTGTAGCTTGCTCACTCTCCAGTGTAGAGGGTTGTTCTACAGCTGGAGGCTCCCCCTGGCTTGGATCCTTATGTATGGGGCTAGCTGTAGGCAGCTCCCCCTGGATTTCAGCTGGATCTTGAGGAGCAGGAGACTTCTCTGCAGCCACATCTATTGGACTATCAGGAGTGAAAACAACTAGTTCTTCACTACCTGAACTGCTGGAGGACTCCTGTGTCTCAGGAGCTATCTTCCTCTTCTTCTTAGGAGGTGATTCTTTCTTAGAAACTTGTTTCTCAGGGGTGGACAGTTCCTTTGACAGCACCCTTTCCCACCTTGAGAAGATCCTCATGTCCATCTTTCTCATGTGGTTGATTTTGCTACCTGCAGCAGTGCTCATTACCTCTGGTATTGTACCAGCCAGGTAGAGACTAAGTATCCTGCCCAGATTGGGCTTCTTCAGACTTTCCTTATCTTCTCAAAGATAACCATTGACCAGTCTGTTTTGAGGTTGAAGATAATTCTGGTCATAACACTGAACATGGAGGCTGACACCCTGTCATGCCCTCCAGTCTTGCTGAGTATAACCTTTCCCACTATCTCTGACAGAAACTTTCCTTGAGTGTTCATTCCTCTCCTGTTGAATACAGATCCTAACTTCAGCTTAGGATCTAGACCACACCAGGTAAGTGCTTCTTTGGTCTTAGATGTAGTCACTTCCTCTTCTTCTTGAACTTTTGGTAGCTGAAGTACCTTTCTCAGCGATTTGGGTGAAATCTTGACCTTGGTGCCATGCACTCTTGATTTGATTCTGTAACCTGAGTCATCTACAGAAGCTCCAGTAAGGAATTCTAGAACTTCCTTCTTCCATATTTTGGTTGATTCTGAAACCAGGTACTCCAATCCAGAATCGGTGACTAGGGTTACCACCGATTTGATTTCTTGATCACCATCGTCGAATGCGCCACGAACGAGCTCATAGCCTTCATTGACATTCTCCTCGAGCTTGGGAGCCATTAGGGTTTAGAGATTTAGTCTTGAGATGAGAGAAATGTCGACACAGCAGTTTTGGTCTCGAAACTCTGAAAGCGTGTCGACAAACAAAGACAGAATCCTATTTATACCTTTCTGGTTTGAAGACGAACAGGCGGGATGGATTACTAAAGATGTGTCGACACTGGCAATAAGTGTCGACACTGACTTATAATGTCTCGACACTCATGTGTCGACACAAGTTTAGTCAATAGATTTTATGTGTCGACACATGGTTATGTGTCGACACAACATAACTCGACACATCGTCGAGACTTTACTTAGAAAAATTCTGAGTAAATACTAAGTGTCGACACCACTTGGGATGTGTCGACACCTACTCGACATGTGTCGACACTAACATTCTGAAGTGTCGACACTACATTCCTAGATGTGTCGACACCTTTTTCCTGAAGTGTCGACACTTTTATTCTGTGTCGACATAGACTTGTCTATGTGTCGACACCTTTTTACTTAGCCAATTTTTAGTTCTGTAAACTTAGTCTAAGTTTATCATACCTAGTTCAATTTTGAACCTATTGAACTTAGCTTCTTCTAAGGGCTTAGTAAACATATCAGCTATCTGATTATCAGTTTTAACATATTCAAGTGCAATATCATTTCTTTCTACATGCTCCCTAAGAAAGTGATATTTAATCTCAATATGTTTAGTTCTACTATGAGATACAGGGTTGTTAGCTATTGAAATAGCACTTGTAGAATCACAGTAAAGTGGAGTTCTACTTACCTGAAATCCATAGTCTTCTAGCTGATGTTGAATCCATAGAAGTTGAGCACAGCAACTTCCTGCAGCTACATATTCTGACTCAGCTGTGGAGATAGCCACACTAGTCTGCTTTTTGCTGCTCCATGAAATGAGTCTTCCACCTAGGAATTGACAGGATCCAGTAGTGCTCTTTCTATCTTCTTTGCATCCTGCAAAGTCTGCATCTGAATAGCCTGTTAGATCAAAATCTCCATTCCTAGGGTACCAGAGGCCTAGATAGGGAGTGCCCTTTAGATATCTCAAAATTCTCTTGACTGCAGTCAAGTGAGACTCTTTAGGGCAGGCTTGATACCTGGCACAAACACATGTAGCATACATAATGTCAGGCCTACTTGCAGTCAAGTATAGTAGGGAGCCAACTATCCCTCTATACAAGGTTTCATCTACAGGTTTCCCTGCATCATCCTTGCTAAGAGACATACTTGACCCCATAGGAGTCTTCATGGTACTGGATGAATCCATACCATATTTCCTTATGAGTTCTAGGGTGAACTTGGACTGACATATGGACAAGCCACTTTCAGTCTGTTTAACTTGGAGACCCAAGAAAAACTTCAGTTCTCCCATACTACTCATCTCAAATTGACTTTGCATAAGCTTTGCAAACTTTTTGCAAAGGCTACTTTCAGTAGACCCAAATATAATGTCATCTACATATATTTGGACAAGTATGACTTTGCCTCTAGATTCCCTAAGGAATAGAGTCTTATCTATTTTCCCCCTTGTGAACTTGTTCTCAATGAGGAAACTAGATAGGGTTTCATACCAAGCTCTAGGTGCTTGTTTTAACCCATACAATGCTTTCCTAAGTCTATAGACATAATGTGGAAGAGTAGGATCAACAAAACCTGAAGGCTGCTCCACATATACTTCTTCTTTAGATTACCATTTAGGAATGCTGACTTCACATCCATTTGGTATACCTTGAATCCTTGATAGGTTGCATAGGCCAAGAACATCCTTATGGCCTCCAGTCTGGCTACTGGGGCAAAGGTTTGATCAAAATCAATACCTTCTTCTTGCCTATATCCTTTTGCAACCAAGTCTTGCTTTATTCTTAATGATGACTCCTTGTTCATCTAACTTATTCCTGTAGATCCACTTTGTTCCTATCACATTGTGATCTTTAGGTTTAGGAACCAAGTCCCAAACCTTGCACCTTTTGAACTGATTAAGTTCTTCCTGCATTGCTTCAGTCCACTGTGGATCTTGTATAGCTTCTTCAAATTTCTTTGGTTCTATTTGAGACAGAAAACTTGAATATACTACAGCATTCTGATTTCTGCTCCTTGTCTGAACACCTTGTCTTGGATCTCCAATAATCAGCTCTACTGGATGATCTCTTAGATGCCTGTTGGCTGGAGGCATCCTTACTTCTGGTTGAACTTCTTCAGCATCTTCATCAAACTGAGTTCCTTGTACTTCTTCAGCTCCTGGTACATGTAGTTCTCCCCCTGGACATAAGCCATCTTCTTCTACTTGCTGTCTTGCAGCAGGTACATCTTCTATGGTTAGCTTGTCCATCTTCTTAGTAAGACCTGTGGGGCTGCACACACTACTAGACAACTCATTGTTAATAAGTTTTGTCTCATCAAAAACTACATGCACAGACTCCTCTACAACTTGTGTAGTCAAGTTGTAGACTCTATAAGCCTTACTATTATTGCTGTACCCAACAAACACTCCCTCTTGGGACTTGGCAGCAAACTTAGTTAAGTAAGACTTCCCATTGTTAAGTATGAAGCATTTGCAACCAAAAATCCTGAAATAGGATAGGTTTGGTTTCCTGCCTTTCACAACTTCATAGGGGGTCTTATTTAACCTTTTAGTGATGGTAGCCCTATTTATCACATGGCATGCAGTGTTAACTGCTTCAGCCCAGAAATACTCTGGCAGTGATGAATCACTTAATAGGGTTCTACCAGCCTCTATCAAGGTCCTATTTTTCCTCTCAGCAATGCCATTTTGCTGAGGTGTTCTAGGTGAAGAGAATTCTTGAAATATCCCAAAGTCTTCACACAGTTTTGTCATGCTTTCAGACTGAAACTCAGTACCATGGTCACTTCTAATTTTGACCACTGTACAGTTCAATTCATTCTGAATTTGCTTAACAAAGCTATAGAAGACACTAGGTGTTTCAGATTTCTGCCTTAAGAAGAACACCCAGGAAAACCTTGAGTAGTCATCAACAACTACAAAGGTATAGACCTTCCTACCTAAGCTGTGAACTGGCATTGGACCAAATAGATCCATATGCAAGAGGTATAAACACCTCACAGCATCTTTGTTGTCTAAGCTTCTAAAGGTGGATTTAGTCTGCTTGCCCTTTTGACAAGCTGAGCAAATGCCATCTTTGACACACTTAACTTGAGGACCATTCCTCACTAACTCTTTGCTAAAGAGTTTGCTAATAGTCTTGTAGTTAAGATGAGCTAGCCTCTTGTGCCACTTGACACAATGAGAGACTGTCTCATCAGCTACAAGACAAACAGGAGAACCATTGTTCTCAATCATAATGTCTAAGCAGTAGACATTCCTCTTTCTATATCCTGTCAAAATGATCTCTTGATCACTTGACCTCTTGATATGACAACCATTTTTAACAAATGAGATGTCATACCCTACATCACTTAACTGACTTATACTAATGAGGTTGTGTTTCAACCCTTTAACATAAGCCACTTGAGTAATGGTAACAAGGTTTGAAGAGATGTTACCAAACCCTTTGATGATTCCTTTTTCAGAACCACCAAAGGTCACTTTAGGACCATTTTTGATTGGAATGTAGTCCTTCAGTAGTCCCCTTGTTCCAGTCATATGTCTGGAACATCCACTATCCAAGTACCATGTTGGGGTATGGCCACTTGGATTCACCTGCAAAACAAATTAATGAACCTTAGAACCCAAAGTAAACTTGGGTCCTTGGTGATTGTTAGTTTGCAACTTGACATAGCTACCTGCTGGCTTTCCACCAGGTAACTTGCTACTCAACTTGGCACTGGCATTGTGCCAACAATCCAAGGCAAAGTGGCCAACCTTGCCACAACACCAGCATTCAAACTTGTTGTACCTTTGCTTAGGTACAGACTTGGCTGTCTTGACTACAGCAGGCTTATTGAATGTTGGGGCTTTGCCCTTGGACTTGGACTGATCCTTGAACAGTCCTAGCTGGTTTAATAAAACCCAATCCAGCCTTTCCTTTATGATGAACAAATTCATCAATCAAGGGTAGCACTGATTTAGGTTTTGAAAACCTAGCAACTAGCTCTCTTTCCTTCTGGAGATTGATCTCCAGTAACTTAATTTGATCATTTTTATAAGTGATAGTTCCCATCTGAATCACAGTAATGTGTTTCAGCCTGGCTACCTCATTGAGCTTTTGATCAAATTCCTTCTCAAAGTCTGTTGCAGCTGCCTTTAGATCAGCAATTTCCTTTGCCTGACTTTTGGCAAGGGACTTGCTTTTCTTATAGGCTTGCAACAGTACTTTATATTCATCTAAGAGCTGATGAATATCTCCCTCAGATTCAGAAACACTTCCATCACTTGATGAAGATGAATCTGACTCTGAACTAGAACTGAAATCTGAACTTTGAGTTGGACTTTGTACCTGACTAGGTCCTGGCTGCTCCAGGATTTTGGTACTTTCAGTCAATGCCATCAGTCCTTGGCACTGACACTCTTCTTGTTCATAGATTGATTCCATGATCTGCATAAACTCCTCTTCTTCTTCAGCAAATAGCCCTATGTAGGCTTCAGCATCTGTCTCAGTGTCTGAAGAAGAAATGTCTGAAAGAGTCTTCTCATTCTTTGCAACAAAGGACTTCTCCTTCTTTCCTTTGAAGTGAGTCTTCTTTTTGTCACTGGATTCTTTTCTTCTCTCAGGACAATCTGCAATAACATGACCCTGTCTATTGCAGCAGTAACACACTATCCTTAGACCCAGTTGCCTTGCTAGTCTTTGTCTTTTTCTTGTCCTTCTTTGAAGGCTTCTTCTCCTGATACTGAACTTCTTTCCCTTTGGAAAATGAAGGTCTGGACCTCCACTGTTTCTTCTTCAGGAATTTCTGAAAATGTCTGGTGAATGCAGCAAAGTCTTCATCACTTTCACTGCTTGTAGACTTTGTGCTAACAGACTCATCAGATTCTGATTCAACTACCTCTGGAGGAGGAGTTGATGACTTAGTCCTGCCCTTTCTAGGTACTTCTGACTTGAAGGCAACAGTCCTTTCCCTGTGCTCAGTCCTTGTTGATTTTTCCTCCTCTTTTCTCACTGACAGCTGCATCTCATAAGACAGCAACTTGCCAAATAGTGTGGGAGGAGGAATTTCTCCCAACTTTGCCATTTCTCTGATGGCACAGATCTTAGTGTCCCAATCTTTGGTTAGGGACCTCAAGAACTTATCATTCAATTCATAGTTAGTGAACTCTCTTCCATAGGACATGAGTTCATTAACAATTCTATAGAACTTCTTGTAGCATTCAGTGATGCTATCTCCTCTTCCTTGCCTAAAGCTCTCATACTCTTGATTAAGCAAGGACTTTCTATCTTGCCTAACTTCTTCAGAACCTTCCATATAGACAATGAGGGTATCCCACATTTCTTTTGCTGTTTTACAGTGAATTAGGTTCTGAAAAGTTGCATCATCAATGGCACTTACTATTATGTTTTGTGCCCTTTTGTCCATAGTGGCTAGGACAATTTCATCCTTGGTCATCTCAGAGAAATCCTTTGGAGTCCTCTGATTTGCATCCAATACTGAGATCTTCATGGGCACATATGGCCCCTCTTTGACTGTGATGTAGATTCTAGGGTCAGAGGCTTCCATGAACAGCCTTACCCTCTCTTTCCAGATTCCAAAAATCTCTTTTCTGCATATGGGCAGTTTCATTGAACCCAATTCCTTGTGATTCTCTGAAGAACCCATGTTTCTTGATTTTCTTGAAACTGTGTTCTGACTTACACTGAATCTGCCAAACTGGATCTCCTCAGACAGTTAGTCCTTTTTGAGGAACCTCCCTCTGATACCACTTGAAAGATATGGTACCTAAACACCTAGAGGGGGGGGTGAATAGGTGACCTAAACCTTTTTGAAACTTACTTGGCAGCAAGAACAGTTATCTCACAGATTTTACAGTAACAAGCAACAACAGAATATAAACAGTTAATTCACAGCACAGCACAGCACATCAGACACACAAATTTATAGTGGTTCCCCAATCTTTGGGTACATCCACTTTCCCCCTTCGCCTATCTAGCAGTGTACTAGATTCGGCCAAACTTCTCCACTATCTCAGAACCCAAATAGGTTCCTACACCTCAGGCCCAAAGCCTTACACTCAGCCACAAAGGCCTACACTCAGCCACCCAGGCCTACACTCAGCCAATTAAGGCCTACACTCAGAGTTCTTCAACTCCTACACTCAGGCAACCAAGCCCTACCCTCAGCCTTTATAATATAGGCTTACAATTCTCTCAGATCCAATGGATCCTACAAGTTAAGATTGAATTACAATAACTAACTCTACAACTCAGAAAATAAGAGAGGAGTTGAGAGTTTCTTGAAGAGTTCTTGGAAGAACTCAGCTAGATCCAAACTGACTTAGCTTCCTTCAAAGCTTCTTGAGTTAGAACTGAATTAGTCTGAATCCTCTGCAGTTGATCCTTGACCTCTGCTTCTTGTGATCCAGATGATTCTGAATCCTTCTTCTCAGCCTTAGTTCCAAAGACTGAATTCTTGATTGGAGCTCTCTCTCTCCAACTTCTTAGATCTGCAGTTGGACTGCCAGATCTTCTTGTGTTGATCCTCTGTGTATCACTTTTCTGATTTAATCTGATCAAACACTTCAATTATTCTCACTACTTGTAATAACAACAATCAATCAGTTTCTGTAAACTATGGGTGCCTATTTATAGGCTTCCTTCATGGTAACCGGCTGGTCCGGTTCATAACAGACTTCTGATTTCTCTGACAGTTGCTGTAGACCGGCTGGATCGGCAGCTGTCATATCAACCAGTCACTTCTTGAAATTCTCTAACTGTCAGATAGTGTCGAGACTTTCTGTTCTTAAGTGTCGACACTTATAGACCAAGTGTCGACACATGTTGTGTAAGTGTCGACACAAGTCTACAAGGTGTCGACACAATTCCTTGTATGTCTCGACACAGATACTTCTTCAAGTGTCGACACTGAAATTAAGTGTCGACACAAGTACTTGATCTTCATTCTTTAACTGTATTCTTCTAAGTGTCGACACATCTCCTTTGTGTCGACACATCTTCATGTGTTGAAACTGTCAAGTGTCGACACTGCTTCTTGGTGTCGACACAAGTCTTCAATTTTATTTCTTCAGCTGAGTGTCGACACATTCCCTTAGTGTCGATACTTGTACTTAGAATATTTTGTAAACTTTTCTGTTCTTTGCTAAGTGTCGACACAGCTCCTTGTGTCGACACTTTCTTCAAGTGTAGACTCTTTAACTAAGTGTCGACACATTGTGCTGGGTGTCGACAATTTCTTCAAGTGTTGACTCTTCTGCCTAGTGTCGACACATTGTGTTGAGTGTCGACACTTACTTCAATTACTGATTCTTCTGTTTGTGTGTCGACACATTGTGCTGAGTGTCGACACATTCTTCATATGTTGACTCTGCTGATTGAGTGTCGACACATTGTGTTGAGTGTCGACACTTGTCCTTAGTCTCTGCAGAATTTTGCTGAGTGTCGACACAACTCCAAGTGTCGACACTTTCTGATGTAGACTCAGCTCTTCTAGGTGTCGACACTTCTGCTAAGTGTCGACACAGCTTTTCTGCATTCTTCTTCACTGAGTGTCGACACAGCTCCAAGTGTCGACACTTTGTGTCTGGTGTCGACTCTTCATCCCAGGTGTCGACACAATTTCTCCAAGTGTCGACACTGCTTGTCTGGGTGTTGACACAAGCTTTCTGAAGTGTCGACACTTTCCCTCTGGGTGTCGACACAAGCTTTCCCAAGTGTCGACACTTTCCCTCTGGGTGTCGACACATGGACTTAGAAACTTTTAGCTTCAGTCCAGTGAATACCTAACCTGCACAAGTAACTCAAACAAACATCAAATACATTATGATGTATATTATTGAGTTAGGTGAGGCTTCTTCAAATCAGGTACATTTGACCAATGTACCCAACACGTATGAATAACAGAAATAGAACCCACACATCGACTTGTTGTCCTACGCGTCGCTAACCCGGGGCAAACCTTAAGTGCTTAAATTAAATTGAAAATAAAGAGCTTCAATTATTATGAATTATTTTAAATGTCCCAATCAATGCTCTTTGATGTCGAGGCTAATAGTGATTAGCCACACATCGGTATGTGGACGACTTTATAATTTGATGAGGCGCGAGTTCTAGAATAAATGCTAAAGGATTATAAGAAGAGGACATAAAAATAACAAACATTTAGAAAGCTGAAAAGTTTGCTAAAAAGAACTCACGCACACTTCAAATTATAAATAAACAGAAACTAAGTTACAAAAAAAGGAAAATTACAAGTCCTACTCAAACGAGTAGGCAGGAAATAAAGAGCACGCCATTTAACTCTCAACGAGTAGGTGGAAATAAATACAATTACAAGTACTGCTCAAAAAAATACAGAGAAATAAAGACCTGCCAATTAACTCAAACGAGTAGGCAGAAATAAAGAAAATTACAAGTGCTACTCAAATGAGTAGGGGGGAAATAAAAACACGCCATTTAACTCTTAACGAGTGGGCGGAAATAAATGCGCACACGCACGCACTCTACATAAATCGAAAGAAAGAAAGAAAATAAAGCTTGAAAATTTATCTCCTACACGCACGCACTCTACATAATTGAAGAAAGCGATAAAATAAAGCATGAAAATATAACACCTACACTCACACACTCTTCATAAATTAAAGAAAGCTTAAAGATTATTCTCATACACTCACACACAACATGAAATCTTAAAGAGCAAAATGAAAGTTACCTAAAAATTAAAACTACTACTTTTTTATACTCACATTTTACCAAAAACAAATAAAAAGGACAAATTAGAATTTTAAGAGAACAAACGTTTTTCAAAACAAATCAAAAATCAAAGTTCTTTAAAAATTAAAATATCAAGTTTTTCATTCTTATGTTTTCATAAAAGTTATTAAAAAGTGAAAATAAAATGAAAATAACAAAAAAGTTTTACAATCCTACAAAAAAAAGCTAAGTAAAAAAAATCAAAATCACTTTCAAAACTCTTTTAAAATACATAAGAATGAAAGCATAAGGCTCTTAAGAAAAGGACATGATGAAAAAGAGAAAAACTTATCATACCACATTTGATTTGGAAATGAAATCTACTACAAAACCTAACATGAAGACTAGTTAAAAACATGAATAATAAACATGTTACACTCATACACACACACACACACTTTTCATAAAGAGAAAAACAAAGGAGAAACTAAGGATAAAATGAGAAGAAAAGTGGGCACATAAGTTCTTTCCAAAGCAATTTAAGAAGAGAAAAACTAACATTTTTATTGATTAAAATAGACTATTACAAAGCTATTACAAAGCTAAAGCTAAAGCAAAAACAAACATGAAAGGAACGGGGGAGAAATCTCCTTACATAGCAAAGGAATCCACGGATGCAGCCCACAAAACACACTAAAGTGGCTCAAAAATGTTAACCCTTGGTCATTACAGAAGTGGGGTATTTATAGAAAACAAATCTAAGTACACGCCCTCTGACACGGGCGTGTCGGTGGGCGTGTCACTACTGTTTGCGAAGGCGGCCGGCGATTTGACGGGAGAGTGGACTTCGGGCTGGACACGTGTCGGTCACGCAGCAGTCACGCCCCAGGTCACGGGCGTGACGCTGGGCGTGTCGAGGAGGTGGATCTGGGCACGGTCGCGTCAAAAGTCGCCGCGCGGGTCTTGTCGAGCCAGGTGGAGTGGTCACGCCCTAGGTCACGGCGTGATGCTGGGTGTGTCGGTTAGTGTCGACACTCGACAAACGTCGAGCGGAAAGTGTCGAGTTGAAAAATTGTCGAGCGAGAAGAGGAGTCACGCCCTAGGGCACGGGCATGATGCTAGGCGTGGCGCAGAGTTGACGATCGTCAAGTTGAAATCATCGAGCGCAGGTTTTTGAGTTGTCATGCCCTGGTCACGGGCGTAACCCAGGGAACACAGGTGTGTCAGCACTGTTATGGAAGATTTTTATTTTTTTCCTAAAAAATAAAATAAAATAAGTTAGTAGTAAATTTACAAAAATAGGAGCATTTTATTGAACAAAAATAAGTAAAAATGATGAAAACGACTAAATTAATGTACACAAAAATACGTATGTTCACAATTCATCAAATACCCTCATACTTAAGTTTTTGCTATTCTAGAGCAAAAGTTTGAGGTGAACTTATAAGGAATAGAAAAAACTTTAAGTTTAGCTACCGCTTAATCAATTATAAGAGAGATCTAAATAATTATACGGGGTGTAAGAGTTAAGTCCTAAAATTATGTAGATGATTTAAATAGCGCAAAATTTATGGCCAAAAGACTATTTGATGTAATCAAATAGAAAGCAATAATTGTATTGGTTAGATTAAAAAAATAGTTTGGAATTATATGAACTTTTAGCTTATAGGAGTTTTACCGGAAATAATGCAATTTACAAATTATGCTCTTAAATAGATTTTTGAATTAATTTTATAATCGTGAAATTGGCTAAGGGGATTGATGATGGTTTATGAAGAGGGTTTTGATTTTGAGGTGAGATAATTTTTTCTCGAACCTCCATTTTTTTTGGATTATTAGGAAAATGAAATCTTATTTTTCTAATATCATTTTTCTATTCAAATTCATAAAAATAAAACTAACCCAATGTATATGTGTAGGAGTAATGAATTTTATCCTCTTACTCCAAAACATATAATCTTTTTAAATTATTGGGTGTCTATGTTTACGGAACGAAATCTTATTCCAATTGACGTAGGATCTTTTATGGATAAAAAAATTTTATCATGCCAAGTAGGTCATGATAGGTAAGGGGAGAAAGGAAAACTATATTTTTAATTAAAAACAATTTTGAGAGAAACCATAATAAATTATACGTTCCAATTTTTTACAAAGGTAAAAGTAAACATAATTGAATCCTATAATCGTTATTTTCTAACATAGTACACGTGCTTCTATCAATGAAAAATTATAAGTAGTGCCTAAAACGAGTTCGCTATTTTTAACAAAGCATAATGAATTTTTTAAAACTTAAGCCCGGCTATATAAATTTTTCGCTCAATAATTAACAAACGAATAACAAACAGAGAATTAATAAAATTCACATATAAATAAACTCAAAACAAAATTTTTGGATAGCAGGAAAGTTAAGGATAGAATATTTGATTTATTTGTTTCAAAACAATATTTTTTTTATTTTTAATTTTATCATCATTTTTTGTGTTTTTTATTTATTATCTTTTTTTTGTAATTTTGTTTTGTTTTACTCAATATTTTTTGAATTTTTTGAACTATTATCTTTTTTTAAAGTTTATGTCTTTAATATATATACATAAAAAAAGATTTTATATTTTTTAAGAAAATTTTCATTGTATTTACAAAGATTAGGAGAAAAAGAAAAGTTATTTATAAGAATAAGAGGGAAAAGGAAGGGGGAGAGAGAGAAGATTATTTACATAAAAATATTTACAAAGAAAAAAAAATATTTACAAAGTGAAACTAAATATTTTTGTTTTATAATGTTTTATAAAGTTTTTCGAAAAAAGAAAGAAAAAGAAAATGAAAATTGTTTTCGGATTTCTCATTTTGTTTTTTTTGTTTTTTTTTATTTTAAGATTTCTTTGTTTTGTTTTGTTATTATATATATATATATTTGTATTTTTGAAATTCAGAAAAATAGAAGTGCAGAAAGCAAAGCACGAAAATACCCACATACTTAAGTCCAACATTGTCCCCAATATTGCAACGTAAGTATGCGGAACAAAAATTAAATAAAATGCTATATGTACAAAAGTAAAGAGGGGGGGGGGGGGTAGAAACGTCCATGTTGCGCGTTCCGGGAAGTCCTTTAGAAACCCTGCAGTTATTAGAAAAAGCAGCAAAAATAATAAGTAAAGAGCAAAAAGATAAGTGAGGGGTGCCTCCCAGGAGCGTTTTGTTTATAGTCGTGTAGCTTGACTAGTTTGGCGGGAATACAATGTTGAGGAAAGTTATGGTTTCGTTATGCCCGATCACTAGGTCGCTTGCTATATAGGACTTTAACTGTTGACAGTTTACTTTAAACGAACTTTTTTCCGGGTGGGAGACGAGGACAGCCCCATATGGAAAAACTTCTTCAACTAGGAAGGGGCCGGACAATCTAGATTTTAGTTTACCCGGAAAAAGTCTAAGACGTGAATTGTAAAGAAGGACAAGATCGTCCGGAGAAAAAAATTTTGGGGACTTTATTTTTCGATCGTGATATAACTTAGAGCGCTCCTTATAAAATTTAGTGCTCTTGTAAGCATTCACACTCCATTCATCGAGCTCGTTTAGTTACAGTTTTCTATTATGAGCGGCTAAGTTGGCATCGAGGTTTAATAGTTTTAAAGCCCAAAGAGCGCGATGCTCTAGTTCTACGGGTAAATGGCACGCTTTGCCATAGACTAACTGGAACGGCATACAACCAATTGCGGTTTTGTATGCCGCCCGATACGCCCACAACGCATCGTCGAGTTTAACGGACCAATCTTTCCTATTTTGTGAAACGGTTTTTTCTAAAATTCGTTTAATCTCTCGATTTACTACCTCAACTTGGCCACTTGTTTGCGGGTGGTACGGGGTGGCAAGCTTATGCGTGACTCCGTATTTAGCTAACGGCTTAGCCATAAGAGCGTTATAGAAATGCGTTCCCCTATCACTAACAATTGCGCGAGACGTGCCGAAGCGAGAAAATAGTCTTTTAAGAAATGTTACGACGACTCGCGCATCGTTGGTAGGGATAGCTTGCGCTTCCGCCCTCCTCGATACGTAGTCGACCGCCACTAAAATATACATATTTTTGAAAGACGGAGGTAGGGGGCCAACAAAATCTATGCCCCATAAATCGAAGAATTCGCATTCTAAAAACATGTTTTGGGGCATCTCGTCGCGACGAGAGATGTTACCCGACCGTTGACAGCTATAGCATGCGCGCACAAAATTATGCGCGTCTTTGAAGAGAGTGGGCCAAAAGTAGCCCGCCTCTAGCGCCTTCCGAGCAGTTTGGTTGGCTTGATAATGCCCACCGACTGGACCCTTGTGGCAGTGCTTAAGAATTTGTAAGCAGTCCAAACCCGCAACGCATCTTCGGACCGCTTGGTTCGCGCAGATACGAAAAAAAATGGGTCCTCCCAAAAGAAATTTTTCAAGTCAGAAAAGAATTTCTTCTTTTGATGACTTGAAAACTCTTTAGGAAGCACCTGCGGTACTAAGTAATTTGCAAAGTCTGTGAACCAAGGTGAAGATGACGAAGAATTATGAATGGCAAGGAGGCGTTCCTCGGGGAATCTGTCATTTATTTCAGATTTGACTAGCGCTTCCGCACCCAAATTTTCTAAACCGAAGAGGTGGTCGGCCGCTAGATTTTTTGCTCCCCGCTTATCTCGGATCTCCAAATCAAACTCTTGTAGGAGGAGAATCCATCGAAGAAGGCGGGGCTTCTCATCATTTTTAGCTAATAAATATTTGAGGGCGGAGTGATTGGTAAATACGATAACTTTAGATAGCATTATATACGAGCGAAACTTATCAAAAGCGAAAACGACGGCTAAGAGTTCTTTTTCCGTCATCGTGTAATTTATTTGTGCGGAAGTGAGCGTCTTGCTAGCGTAATAAATTGGATGAAAATGTTTTTCTATGCGTTGGCCAAGAACGGCACCTAAGGCAATATCACTAGCGTCGCACATAATTTCGAATGGAAGGGACCAATTAGGAGCCACTAAAATATGTGAGGTGATAAGTTTTTGTTTTATTAAATTAAAGGCGGACTCGCATTCTCTACTAAAGATGAAACGTGATTCCTTTTCCAAGAGGTGAGTAAGCGGCTTTGTAATTTTTGAAAAGTCTTGAATAAAGCGTCGGTAAAAACCCGCATGGCCTAAGAAACTCCTAATATATTTTACGTTTGTTGGTTGCGGAAGTTTTTCTATGATTTCTATCTTGGCCTTATCCACCTCCATCCCCTTAGACAAAATCATATGGCCAAGGACCAAACCTCCTCGAACCATAAAGTTGCATTTTTCCCAATTTAATACAAGGCTTGTGTCCTCGCACCGTTGAAGTACACGATCTAAATTGTGAAGGCAATCGAGAAAAGAGCATCCGAAAACAGAAAAGTCA
The DNA here is from genome assembly GCA_039583875.1 of Platanthera guangdongensis. Taxonomy (NCBI): domain Eukaryota; kingdom Viridiplantae; phylum Streptophyta; class Magnoliopsida; order Asparagales; family Orchidaceae; genus Platanthera; species Platanthera guangdongensis. Next base: position 63,446,127 of record CM077149.1, on the reverse strand, counting down.
TCAATAAAGACTTCCATAATGTCTTCTACTAGCTCGCCAAAGATCGCTAGCATACATCTTTGGAATGTAGCCGACGCATTATAGAGTACAAATGGCATTCTTCGATATGCGAAGGTGCCAAACGGACAAGTAAAAGTTGTTTTCTCTTGATCATCGGGGGAAATGGGGATTTGGAAAAACCCCGATAAACCATCAAGAAAACAATTATATGAAAGACCGAATAAACGCTCTAAAATCTGGTCCAGAAAAGGTAGGGGTAAATGGTCTTTGCGGGTGGCATCATTAAGTTTTCTATAATCGATGCACACTCGCCAACCCGTAACAGTACGAGTTGGGATGAACTCGTTATGCTCATTCGTCACTACGGTTAGACCTCCCTTCTTGGGCACGACATGCACAGGACTAACCCATGCACTATCCGAAATAGGGTAGATAATCCCATCATCTAATAACTTAATAATCTCGGCTTTAACGACGTCTTTCATGTTTGGGTTAAGACGACGCTGCGGCTGAATCATTTTGCGGCAATTATCGTTAAGAAATATCTTATGGGTGCAAAAGGAGGGGCTAATCACCTTTAAGTTAGAGATTTGCCAAGCAATTGCGTGGCGATGTTTAAAGAAAACTTCTAATAAATTGGAAGTCTCCGAATCACTCAAGTCCGAAGAAATAATAACGGGAAGCGTATCGCCTTTTCCCAAAAAAGCGTATTTGAGTGAGTCTGGTAAGGGTTTGAGGTCTAGGATGGGCGGTTCTTCTAGGGAGTTTTTAATTCCAATGTCTTTCTTACCAATTGGTTCGAAAGGCAAGTCTAAAGAGGTATCCTCATCGCATTTAAAATTTTCGAGTGCATAAATGTCGTCGTTTAAAAATACGGACTCGAAAATGGGAGAAGAACGATCTCCAAAAAAGGTATCTAAAGAATAGCAGAAATCGTCGCTCGATGACAAATTGTCCATCGAGGGATTAATAGAGAAAGTAACTTGGTCATCTCCTACCCGGAGGAGAAGATGACCATTACTAACATCTATTAGTGCGCGGGAGGTGGCGAGAAAAGGGCGACCGAGTATTATCGGTACCTCGGCTTCCTCCTCGATGTCTAAGATGACGAAGTCTACCGGGAAGGTAAACTTGTCTACTCGGACAAGGACGTCCTCAACTACCTCGATAGGGAACTTAACCGAGCGATCCGCTAATTGGATGCGCATATTCGTAGGACTAGGAGTACCCAAACCTAAACGTTGAAAGAGCGAGAACGGGATCAGATTAATGCTAGCCCCTAAATCAGCTAAGGCGTACTTTACTAATATATCGCCAAAAAGGCACGGGATGGAAAACCATCCTGGGTCGCTTTGTTTTGTGGACAATTTATTAGTAAGGGCCGCCGAGCAGACAACGTTGAGAGATACATGAGAAATATCCTCTAATTTGCGTTTATTAGAAAGTAATTCTTTTTAAAATTTCGCATATTTGTGCATTTGCGAGATAGCCTCTCAAAAAGGAACATTAATATGAATTTGTTTTAATAATAAAATAAATTTTTCATATTGCGCGTCCTTATGCTCGTTATCAAATTTATGCGGATACGGCAAGGCCTTGTTTAAAATAATTTTTTCTTTTAAAATCGATAACCGCGGCGTAATCGAAGAAATGGGAAGAGGGGTCGGAGGTTAAATATTTACCCGAGGGTCGGTCCGTTTTGGATCGACCATCTCCTTTCTGCTACGGAGGGTTATAGCATCGGTGTTCTCCCGCGGATTGGGATCCGTGTTTCCTGGTAGTGCCCCGAGCGCGTGCTCGAACATCATCCTCGCCAGTTGTCCAACCTGTTGTTCGAGTGTTTTTAGCGATCCAGTGATATTCCGGATATTTGACTCGTTGGACTCAATATACTTAGAAAACTTTTTCCTCCATCGGGGAGGCTTTTGGAAGAGGAGGAGGCAGCAGAAATCCGGGCGCATAAGAAAGAGGGGGACGCTGCGCATTGTTCAGGTTGCTCCAAGAGAAAATTGGGTGATTCCTCCAACCTGGATTATAGTTATTACTATAAGGGTTGTTGTTGGGGTTGAAGGAAGGACGACCCGAATTTCCTACGAAGTCCACGAACTCTTCGACCACGCAGACGTTTGGGGGGAATATAACAAGGCGTAGTGAAGGAGCCAACAAACATCTCCACCACCTGCTTTGTTAACCTTTCAACTTGAAGGGTTAATAGAGCAGTGGCATCCACTTCAAAAAGACTAGTCGCCGGCTTTAGGCGTCCCCGCGGGACGTTCCATTGATAGGGGTTCATAGCCATCTCTTCGAATAAAGCCTGGGCGGCCTCGGGGGTTTTGTTGTTTAGTGTGCCCCCGACAGCCGCGTCTGAAAATTAAGCCCATTATAAAAAATTCGTACTTGCAACCACGTTGGCAGCGCGTGGTGCGGGCACCGGCGGAGGAATTCCTTAAACCGTTCCCAAATCTCGTATAGAGACTCAGGATCGTTTTGAACAAACGAAGAAATGTCCTCCCGCAACTTTGCAGTTTTTGCGGGCGGAAAGTACTTCGTTAGGAACCGCTCCGTCAACTCAGCCAACGTGGTGATACATCCTCGCGGGAGGGCATTCAACCACAACTTGGCTTTGGACTTAAGGGAAAAAGGAAATAGGCGCAAGCGAATGGCGTCATCAGTGACGCCATTAATCTTGAAGGTGTCGCATATTTCCAAAAAGTTGGACAAGTGAATATTCGGGTCCTCATCCGGCAGTCCATCGAACTGCACGATATTTTGGACCATTTGAATGACACTCGATTTTATTTCAAAATTATTATTCACCAACGCAGGGCGAATAATACTAGACCCAGTATCATCCAGGTTAGGCCGGGCGTAATAAGACATAGTACGCTCGGCCGCCGGGGCAGGGTTAGGGGCGGCCATAACTTCGAAAGAGGGTTCGCCGATAGATTCTTCGGGGTCTAAAGAAGGAATTCGGCGTTGATATCGAATACGCGCAAGGGAGCATTCGATCTCAGGATCAAAGTCAAAATCTTCAGACTCAGAGTGTTGTCCACGGGGGTCATACACCCAAAGAAAAAATAAAACAAAATAAACTCTTTTTTTATTTTATTTAAAATAATGTTTTTAGTTTTTTTAGTTTGTAGAAAATAAGTAAAAGTAATAGACTCCGGAATTCAAAATAATAACTCGAAGAAATCCCCGGCAATGATGCCAAAAACTTGATGGGCCCACGAACAGACTCTTAATGTGGTTAGTTCGGTGAGTCGATCGCCGCGAGCGTGCTAGATGAGGCAAGTGCACCTATCGCAAGTAGTACTTGATATTCGGGGGAATACCGAGGTCGTATTGTTCTCGGGGTCGGGTTGACTATTTTTACTCCTCCAGGAGGACTATTATTTTACAGAAAGTAAGGTAGAGATTTTAATTAAGTAAAGACGGAAAAAGTAAAAGAGCGAAAAAATGATTTAGAAAAATTCGATGAAGGGTTAACGCTCGGCATGAAATCGGATTAAGACAAAAATAACTTTTAATAATTATAGGACTTAATTTTCAAATTAATAAAAGGCAACTTGGTCGTGGAGGTTCCACAAATATGAGCTCACCTAGCTATAGGGAGATCACTCACCTGAATGCTAAGACTATTCGACCGAATGTTAGTCCGACGTAGGATTCCTCTTAACGCCCACTTTACGCTAAGAACCCCGCTATTGGGTGGGTAACCCAATCCGATAGAATTATGCTTGTCCACTCTCGAGGGTATGCACACAACTCTATTTACCTTAGGGTGATCGTCCAAACGCAAGGCCTCTCGGCTAGCTAGCGTGTGGATAACGGAAATCACACATCGATTTGTGGTCCTACGCATTGTTAACCCGGGGCAAACCTTAAGTGTTTAAATTAAAGTAAAAATAAAGAGCTTTAATTATTACGAATTATTTTAAATGTCCCAATGCTCTTCGATGCCGAGGCTAATAGCGATTAGCCACACATCGGTATGGGGATGGCTTTATAATTTGATGAGGCGCGAGTTCGAGACTAAACGCTAAAGGATTATAAGAAGAGGACATAAAAAATAACAAACATTTAGAAAGCTGAAAAGTTAGCTAAAAAGAACTCACGCACACTTCAAATTATAAATAAACAGAAACTAAGTTACAAAAATGGAAAATTACAAGTCCTACTCAAACGAGTAGGCGGTAAATAAAGGGCGCGTCATTTAACTCTAAACGAGTAGGCGGAAATAAATACAATTACAAGTACTGCTCAAAAAAATGCAGAGAAATAAAGACCTGCGATTTAACTCATATGAGTAGGCGGAAATAAAGAAAATTACAAGTCCTACTCAAACGAGTAGGGGTGAAATAAAAACACGTCATTGAACTCTTAACGAGTGGGCAGAAATAAATGTGCACATGCACACACTCTACATAAATCGAAAGGAATCAAGAAAATAAAGCTTGAAAATTTATCTCCTACACACACGCACTCTACATAATTGAAGAAAGTGATAAAATAAAGCATAAAAATTTAACACCTACACTCACACACTCTTCATAAATTAAAGAAAGCATAAAGATTATTCTCATACACTCACACACAACATGAAATCTTAAAGAGCAAAATGAAAGTTACCTAAAAATTAAAACTACCACTTTTTTATACTCACATTTTACCAGAAACAAATAAAAAGGACAAATTAGAATTTTAAGAGAACAAAAGTTTTTCAAAACAAATCAAAAACCAAAGTTCTTCAAAAATTAAAATAGCAAGTTTTTCATTCTTATGTTTTCATAAAAGTTATTAAAAAGTGAAAAGAAAATGAAAATAACAAAAAAGTTTTACAATCCTACAAAAAAAGCTAAGTAAAAAAAATCAAAATCACTTTCAAAACATAAGAATGAAAAACTATCTCCCGTTGAGCTTAGCACCTGGCACTAGCTCAATAGTGAAATCTATCTCCCGTTGAGGCGGGGCTCCAGGAAGATCTGTGAGGAACACATCAGGGTACTCAGCTACCACTGATATACTATCCAACGTAGGCTTTGTCTTTGGAACCTCCACTAGTGTAAAGAATAGCTCTACACCAGCACGAACCGCCTTCACCACCTGAAGAGCAGACATCAACGTCTTGCTCGACCCTTTCAAGCCCGTAAAAGTTGTCTCACGACTTGCTCCCAACTTGACTTCCTTGCGACTGCAATCAATATAGGTTTGTTGCTCCGAGAGCCTGTCGAAGCCAAATATAATGTCGAACTCCACCAACGGTAGTAACGATGCTTGCAGATTGAACTCTTGATTCCCAATGCGAATCTTAACATCGCAGACTTTATCTGCGCGTATCGAACACCCATTCTGTAACAAAACATCCAACTTGTCCTTCGCCATCAAAGATGGTACTCCGATGTGCGATATGAATCCTTCGGATAAGAAGGAGTGTGAAGCTCCCGTGTCAAAGAGTACTCTTGCCGGATACTCACAAATCAAAACAAATCCTAAACAAGTAGTGGTAAGGTAACAAGCACATAACAAGTATTTAAAAGATTAACTTGCTATAAATTTAAATTTTACCTGTCACCACATCCGCCTGTTTGATGGCCTCCTGTTGGCCCAGATTGTAAACCCTCGGTTGGGCCAGAGCATAATGGGACGCGGTTGACTCCACTGCCTTGCCCTTCTCTTCATAAGTTGCTCCCGACTTCCTTTCGGACTTGGGGCGTCCGCTCCAGCAATCGCGGGCAAAGTGCCCCGGCTTCCAACAAGTAAAACATGCACCCAGGGTCCGAACCGTAGTCGCCCCAGAAGCACCAGAAGAAGGAGCTGGACCTGAAGTCCTAGACTTCTTAAAGAACCTTTGATAGTCGGACTTTGATGTGGTCGACAGTTTGAACCCAGACTTCTTATCGCCCAAGCTCTTCTTTGCTTGAACAATCATGTCCTTCTCCAAGGACCGGGCCGTGTTGACCAAGGTCAAGAAAACCTGCGTCATCGGCCCCGAGAGTAGTAACCTTAAATCATCTCTTAACCGTTCGTAGAATCGATTCGTCTTGCGCTCCTCATCTGCGATGGTGGAGCTAGCATACCGACTTAATCGAGTAAACTTATGGAGATATTCATCCACGCTACTCTCTCCTTGAACCAACTTCAGGAACTCGTTCTCCAAAGCTATCCTCTGCGTCGAAGGGAGGTACCTAGCCAAGAACTATCTCGAGAACTCCATCGAGACGTCTATAAGTTGCCTAGCACTCAATAGATGCAGCTCCAATCCTTCCCACCATAATCTCGCTTCATCGTCCAGAAGGAACGTAACAATAGTGGTCATTGGCCATTCTTCCATCTCTGTTGCTGTCAAGACTCTCTTCACACAGGAGAGCCAGTCTTCAGCTTGAGATGGGGTTCCCAACCACGAGAATACCAGAGGATTAAAGCTCATGACATGTTTGAGTTGTCTCTCGGTTGCCCTCCTCGGCACCACCGGTTCCTCTACTACCTGATCCACCCTTCTCTGCTCAGTCTCTTGCAGTGGTACCTGCTCCATCTCATTAGTGGGCTGCTGCACCTGTCTTGCAGGATGCGCATTGATCATTGCAAACTCTGCTTCAGCCACCAGTCTAATGGTTTCGGCCGAAGGAGGTGTTGCAGGAGCATCATTTGGTGCACTGCTAGCCTCAGAAACTCGACGTTCCGACGGCCCAGCACTGCTTCTGGTCACCTATAGTGGTACAAAACACCGTTAAGCGACCAAACAAAATTGCAAACAACAATTATAGGAACACGCAGGTTCCTCAAACACGTCTATTTTCATTCCTAAGTGGACATTCATGGGTTCTTTTGTTTTTATAACGATGACGCACACACATGTGCTCACCACCCCTTAAAAAGAATTCCACCACGAATTCATTTTAAGCCCGACCGAAACCAGTAGTCTGATACCAAATTGTAACACCCACTATCCGTTGCATAGCATATAGCAGTTGGTCCGGCCGGGGCCCGACGCCATATACCACAGACAGATCGGGTGGTTACTCAATGGAAACCATCCAACCATTCCAACATCCTACATAGAGTCATTCTAGCGGAAGCAGTTTTATAAGTGGTCATTAAAAGAACCCAACACAAATAGCATGAATGTCCACTAAGCAATCCCAAAGGAATGAAGTACAAATACACAAGTACTGGCCTTAGGGCCTTATAACTATTTGCTCAAATTAAATGTTTTCCAAACTTCGGCACGCAGGCCGGCCATACATGAATAAAAGAAAACATCCAAAATATTAGGCCTTCGAGGGCTGGCACAGCAAATTGGGCTTTATCCTGCTATTGACCGCTTGGTCCAGCAGCAACTGCAAGCAACAAACCACCGCACGGTTTCAAACAAAAGCAACGGTCAGCAATGCAGACCAAATTATAATGATCCCGCCCCCAACTCTGGGCGGCGATGCTCCTTCCCTTCACTTTATTAGTATAACCAAGCAGTATAGTAATATCACTACATAACAGGCGTAGGCTCTCATGGACACACACCCCGTGCACTCAGGGCACATTCTCGGTGATCACTGTCAAAGACCGCCGACTCACCACCATCCCTTTGGACGGCCAAAACTCGTGAGCATTTGGTCTTTCTGGCCACTGCTTAAGACCCTCAATCTATGCCAATGGTAAGTGCCAAGTAGGTTTAGGTCTCTTTAACAGAACGACAGAGCGGGTACGGTTCCACCTGACCCGTTGCACACACCGCAACGTTAATTTAAAACATATGCGCGGGTCAAACTTCCCCGAGTAGCAAATCGTTACAAACATCACATAACCCAATTATGTTCAAGTTGGCTCCCAGGCTCACATGTTTGGCAGAATCACGCATCTACCTAGTTTTCCTAGTGCACCTTTGGGTTAATCCCCAAGGCTCCCTGTTGCAATCTAGCACGTAGAAAAACCTGAAAACAAACATTTGCACGGAGTCTTATCCGGTCATTTATGCAATGCAACATCACCGATCCAGACCAACATATATGGATAGGCTTCACACATCATGCCTATGTCCGTTCTCGATTACGGACTCTACACAACGGGGACTTCACATATCTACCTGAAGGAATGCCTCCAACTCACTGCAAACTCGCGAGAGCGGGCTTCCTATGCAAAAGAAGAAGAGCTTCACATGCTCAAGAAGAGAATCGTTACCCTAGCTCTCTTCCTTGGCGCCATGGAAATGTAAGCGGATGAAAAGCATCGCACTCTCTTTGCCTTCGTAGATCCGAAGTCGGCTCGCGGTTTGGAGCTCCGTAGCCGCTCCAAGGACTGGATCTAGGTTTCTTCTTCCTCCTTCGCTCTCCCTTCTCTCTAAAACTTAGACAAAGAACCAACGGCAGAAGACTAAGGGTTTTGAGACCCTGTACACGGTTATATCCCAATTGGATTAACCACCAGCCATCGGATCACACAAAAGGGAAATGCACGGCAATGATCCAGGTCTGACCTGGACAAATGGGGCTAAGCACCGCACAGTTCATCAATCCTGATCAAGACACGTCCACGACCAATCAAATTGTGTATTGACATTTAGTCAAGATCCCGACAAAACCTCTGTGTCGACAGAGCCAAACACGCCACAATCGCCCCGCGCTCGACGATCGTCGAGCCAAGATCGCTGAACGCTGCCAAATCGTCGAACAGAGTTCCCTGGCAAAATCGTCGAACGCAGCCAGATCGTCGAACGCAAATCCCTGGCAAAATCATCGAACAAAGCAGGATCGTTGAACGCAGATCCCTGGCAAAATCGTCAAACGTAGCCAAATCGTCGAACGCAGATCCCTGGCAAAATCGTCGAACGCAGCCAGATCGTCGAACGCAGATCCCTAGCAAATCATCGAACACAGATTGTTGGAAAATCGGTGAACACGGACTTTGGCTAAATCGTCGAATGCAGATTGCTGGAAAAATCGTCAAACAGTCATGACACGCCCGTGACAACCTACCGTTTACGTTGTTCGACGATCGTCGACCCAAGATTGTCGAACTCTGGTCAGATCGTCGATACCAGATCACTAGCCTGATAGACGAACGAACGCGACACGCCCTGGGACACGCCTATGTCCCAGGGCATGTACCCCCTGCCAAATACCAAATTTGGCCCAAAATGCCTCTCGTCGCTCTTTTGAGTTTCGGGGCATTACAACACCGGTCCTCTTTATTTAAGAAGAAGGAGGGAAGCTTGAGGCTATGTATCGATTATCGGGAGCTGAATAAGCTAACGGAAAAGTACAAGTACCCGATCCCAAGGATTGATGATCTATTTGATCAGTTAGTTGTGTCGACGGTGTACTCAAAATTGGATCTCATGCCCGGTTACTATCAGCTATGAATAAGGGAGAGTGATATCCCTAAGACAGCATTCAGTACGAGGTACGGGCATTACGAGTTTACGGTCATGCCGTTTGGGCTGACTAATGCGTCGTCAGTGTTCATGGATTTGAAGAACAGGACTTTCCGGGAGTACTTGGAACATTTTATGATCGTCTTTATCGACGATATTTTGGTGTACTTGCAGAGTGAGGAGGATCACTTCAGGCATCTACATTTGGTTTTGGAGACGCTGAGGAGGAATCAGTTGTATGCCAAGTTCTCTAAATGTGAGTTTTTGTTGTCCTCAGTGGCATTCCTCGGTCATATAGTGAGTGGAGAGGGTATTGCTGTGGATCCGATGAATATTATTGCGATACCAGAGTGGTCTGCGCTTGCTAGGGTAGCGGAAGTCCGGAGTTTTCTGGGGCTTGCCGTCTATTACAAGCGCATCGTGGAGAACTCGCGGGTAGCGTTACCACTCACTACTTTGACGAGGAAGGAGCAGAAGTTCGTTTTGAGGTCGGAGTGCACATGAGCTTTTGAGGAGTTGAAGTGTCGGTTAACCACAGGGCCTGTGCTAAGTTCGCCGAGTGGGACCGAAGGTTTTGAGATTTATAGCGATGCGCCGGGCAGTGGTTTGGGTTTCGTGCTACTTCAGCATGGAAGCATTATAGCGTATGGCTCGAGACAGCATAAAGTGCACGAGAGGAATTATCCGGTCCACGACATGGAGTTAGCGCCCGTGATTTTTGCATTGAAGCTGTGGAGACATTATTTGTACGGTGTGAAGATTGATATCTACACCGATCACAAGAGCCTGAAATATTTGCTGAATCAGAAAGATCTGAATATGCGGCAGCGTAGATGGATGGAGTTACTGGGGGACTATACATTCAAGATCCACTACGTGCCTGGTAAAGGCAATGCGGTTGCGGATGCATTGAGTCGTCGACCCCCAACTCAGGCCAATTGGCGGTCGCTCCATGACGAGCGGTTGGTTCGGGAGTTGGAGGCATTGGAGATCTTTTGCGTGGATAAGCAGTCAAGTGCTGAAGCACTATTCAATTAGACTGAAGTCCTGTATGACCTGGATGATCGGATTCGACAGGCTTTGGATTTGGATGGCCACATGAAGCAGATCATGGTTGAAGCTCTGGATAGGTCAAATTCCGAATTTGTTGTTGAGGATGGATTAATTTGGAAAGACGGTCATCTGTGCGTCCCAAACGTGGGCAATTTGCGGGTGGATTTGTTGTTCGAGGCGCATCATACCAAGTACTCTATTCACCCGGGAGCACGAAGATGTACCGTGATGTTAATAAATTATTCTGGTGGCCAAGACTGAAGAAGGATGTGGCATTGTACGTGGCGAAGTGCCAAACTTGCGCCTTGGTGAAAGCGGAGTGCCAAAAGCCTGGAGGATTCTTGAAGTCCTTGCCTATTTTGGAGTGGAAGTTCGACGACATTACTATGGACTTTGTGCATGGGTTGCCAAGATCGCAAAAGGGTAACGACGTCATTTGGGTGGTCGTAGACCATCTAACGAAGGTGTCGCACTTCAATCCGCATAGGAAGGATGATCCCATGGAGAAACTGGCAAAGTTATATGTGGATAACATAGTACGGTTTCACGGTGTGCCCCGCAGCATCGTGAGTGACCGAGATTGGCGGTTCACATCCAATGATTGGAGGTTGGTGCAACGGATGTTGGGGACAAAGCTGATTTTTAGCACAACCATTCATCCGCAGACGGATGGTCAGACCGAGAGTGTCAATAGGACAATGGAAGACATGCTTTGCATGTGTGTCCTGGACTTTGGAAAGCATTGGGAAGATCACCAATACTTGGTGTAATTCTCTTATAACAATATCTACCAGGAAAGCATTCAAATGGCGTCCTTCGTGGCCCTTTATGGTAGAAGATGTCGAATGTCGTTATCTTGGTTGGAAACGGGTGAGTCAAAGTTGTACAAGCGCCAAGAGGTGGAAGATTCTACGTCATTGGTTCGAACGATTCGAGAGATGTTGCTTATCACTCAAGACCGGCAAGCGAATTACTATAATGCCAAGCACAGGAACGTGGAGTTCGCTGTCGGCGATTGGGTGTACTTGAAAATCAAGCCGTTCAAGGGTGTCTTGTGGGTGCGGCGCTTGAAGAAGCTAAGCCCGAGGTACCTTGGACCGTTTGAGGTTCTGGAGCTGATTGGTGAAGCAACATACCGGTTGAAGCTGTTAGTGGAGCTTAATGGTCTATATCATGTATTCCATATATCGGTGCTACGAAAGGCGGTGCAAGAGCCTACGCAAGTGATCGCGGTCGATCAAGTACCGGTCGATAGTGGGTTGATGACGAAGGTCAAGACCGTATGTATTGAAGACTCAGAGGTCAAGCAGCTATGTAATAAAGAGATCAGGATGGTCATGGTCCGTTGGGACAATTGCGGTCGCGAGGAGCTCTCTTGAGAGAAAGAACAAACCATGCTGGAGGAGTACCCAGACTTATTCCTTTCAGGTACTGTTTAAGTTTTATGCTTCTTTCCTTTATGTAATTTCGAGGCCGAAATTCTTTTATAAGGGAGAGAGTTGTAACGCCCCAAAATTTGAAAGTGTGATAGCCAGCGTTGGGAGCCCCATCTGGTGTTGACACAAAGGCTGCGGTGTCGACACAATGCAAAGGTGTCGACACAGGGTTTCGACACAGGGTCTCGACAGTGTCGACACAGGGTCTCAGCAGGGTCTCAACAAAATGTCTCGACATAAGTTGTGTTCGAGTTTGACACGGACGGATCGTGAACTATGCGGTGTTCGACCCAATTTTTCCACTTTAGCCCCGGATCATAGTCGTTCGTTTCTTTATTTTGGGATCTGAAGGCTGGGGGTTATTCCTACTGGGATATACCCAGGTTTAGGGTTTCAAATCCCTCATTTTTCTGTTCACTGGTTCTCGGTCTAAGATCTAGAGAGAGGGGAGAGCAAAGAGGAAGAAGAAGGCTAGATTCGGTGACCGGTGGAGTTTCAGAGCTCCAAATCGCGAGCCGACTTCGGATCTACGGAGGCAAGGAGGGTGAAGTGCTTTTCATCCGCATACTTTTCCATGGCGCCAAGGAAGAAAGCTAGGGTAACGATTCTTTACTTGAGCATGTGAAGCTCTCTTTTCCTTTGCATATGAAGCCTGCTCTCACGAGTTTGCGGTGAGTTGAGGCGTTCCTTCGGGTATACATGAATAGTCCCCGCTATGTACATGTAGTGTCTGTAATCGAGAACGGATATATGCATGATGTATAACGGTCCATGCCCATCCCATGGGAACCCGCTGGCACCGCCGGCCTACCAGGGTCCAGACCCGTGCACACCACTGGTAGTCAGCCTTTCACATTCAAGACTGCAGGCCATGAACCCCAACCCCTCTCCGCACCTATTTATCAGCAGCGGCGGGTTGTTTCCACTGGGTCTCAAACCCAGGACCTTGATAAGAGAGCTTTCCGCCACTCCCTCATCACCAACTAAGCTCAGCTCAGTTGGTGATGAGGGAGTGGCAGAAAGCTCTCTTATCAAGGTCCTGGGTTCGAGACCCAGTGGAAACAACCTGCCACTGCTAATAAACAGGCGCGAAGAAGGGTTGGGGTGTATGGCCTGCAGGCTTGAATTTGAAAGGCGGACTACCAGTGGTTGGTCCGGGTCTGGACCCTGGTAGTCTGGCGGTGCCAACGGGTTCCCATGGGATGGGCCTGGAGCGTTATAAAAAGTGCAGCTCAGTTGGTGATGAGGGAGTGGTGGAAAGCTCTCTTATCATGGTCCTAGGTTCGAGAACCAGTGGCAACAACCCGCCGCTACTGATAAACATGCGCGGAGATGGGTTGGGGTGTATGGACTGCAGGCTTGAATGTGAAAGGCTAAATACCAGTGGTGGGCTCGGGTCTGGGCCCTGGTAGGCCGACGGTGCCAGCGGGTTCCCATGGGATGGTCTTGGACCGTTTTATGATGTGTGAAGCCTACCCGAACAGGTTGGTCCGGATCGGTGATGTTGCATTGCATAAGGGCCGGAGAGGACTCCGTGAGAATGGTTGTTTTTCGGGTTTTCTTTGTGGTAGATTGCAATAAGGAGCCTTGGGGATTAACTCCTAGGTGCTCCCGGAAAACTGGGAAGATGCGTGATTCTGCCAACATGGTGGCCTTGGAGCTAACTTGAACATAACCGGGTTATGTGAAGTGTGTAACGGAAGCGGTACTCGGAGATGTTTGACCCGCGCATATGGATTAAATTGTCGTTGCGATGTGAGCACGGGTTAGGAGGAACCGTACCCGTTCTAAGTCATTTGGTTGGAGCCATTGGCATAGATGAGGGTCTTAGGAGGTCTATGGCTTAAAATGGCGTGACCAATGCCTGAAAGATAAATGATCATAGTTTGGCCGTCAAAGTGGCGGTGGTGGGACGGAAATGTCTATGGATTTAATTAACGTGACATTAAGTGGGTCACCGAGAATGTGCACTGAGTGAACGGGGCGTGTGGCCGTGCGTGCCAACGCCTGTGATGAAATGTATATATATACTGCTTGGTTATGTTAATAAAGTGTAGTGAAGGAGCATCGCCGCCCATATTTGTGGGTGAGATCGTTATAATTTGGTCAGCATTGCTTACCATTCCTTTGGTTTGCCACCGTTGCGGTGGATTATGCTTGCAGTTGCTGCAGAGCCGAGCGGTAAATAGCCGGCTAAAGCCCAAGTTGCTGTGCTGGGCCTCAAAGGCCTAATGCTTAGTGTTTTATTTTATTCATGTATGGCCTGAAAGTCCACCTAGTGTCAACTATCTTCACCTATGGTGGGGGGGAATAGGTGACGTGCAGCTTTTTTGCGGAATTTAATATTGTACCTGCACAAGAAAATAAAATGGCACAGCAAAGAAAGTACACAGGCAATTTATAGTGGTTCCCCGACTTGGGTACATCCACTTTCCCCCTTCGACCTATCTCCCAACAAGGGACGACTCGGTCTCTTCACCAACAGGATTGAAATCCAATCCTTGCACTATCGGAAGGAACCCTTCCACACGTAGGAGTCAACACTCCCACAAACCGGGTTGTACCCAACCCTTACAACTACGAACCAACGTTCCTTTACAGCAAAAGTAAAATAGAATGTACAGGAAATACAAACTACGTGTGGAGACTACGGTGTCCCTCTTCGTTGACGACGTGATCTTGAAGTCTACAAAGAGTCCACAACCTTGGTCTCTCTTGGAGAGAATCTCCCCGGAACCGGCGGCGGCAAGATGGACGGCGGCTAGGTTCACGGGATCGGCGGCAACAACGATGTGTGGCTGCTGTTCTTTGGAGATCCAAACTTCGTAGCGAAGCAAGCTAGGTCTACCAACAGTCACACTAGGATCAATCGTCTCGATCGATTCGGATGGGGAAGATTTTCCCGATCTACAAATCAAGAGACAAGAGATCTCCGGTTAGACACGTGAGACGCTAAGCTTAGCTAAGCTTCTGTCGTAGGAGGATCTGGGCGAAACCACGATCAAACGGCGACCAACTTGGCGAGATCGGCGACGGCGGCGGCGGCGGAGCGGAAACAGCGATCTAGGTCACGTCGCGGCTCGCGTATATCTTTTCTTCTTCGCTCCTCTTACTGTTCAAAAATACCCGTGTATTTATACACTGTAGACACTTTCAATATGACCGTTGTGGGTCCCATAAGTAGAAACCCGAAATTCGGTTCAAAATAGTGCCAGCGGCAGAACACGGTCCAGCAGCTTCCAGAGAAATCGATAAGTAAAAATCGGCGAGAATCGCAGGTGATTCTCGACGAATCGGCGAGAATCAGTTAGTGATTCTCGACGATTCATCGAGAATCACTAGTGATTCTCGCCGAATCACTTGTTGATTCTCAACGAATATTACTTGGTGTTCATGATCTGCTCAGCGATGGGTTCGGCTAGAATCACTAGTGATTCTCGCCGAATCTTACTTGGCACCGTTTTGAGGTAGCCGGATAGAGTCGGCGAGAATCACTAATGATTCTCGATGATTCGGCGAGAATCACTCGTGATTCTCGCCGAATCGGCGAGAATCACTTGGTGATTCTCGTCGAATTATACTTAGATGAATTTTCTTCTTTCCACCCAAGAGCTGCTCCTTGACCCATCCTTGCTCCTTGTCTGCTCTTGTATAAACACGGCCCTGTACTTGAAAGAAAGTGCACTCCAATAGAGAGAGTACACGTAGGCCAACACACTGATCTGCTCAACGAGGGATTACGTCGTGCAGACCCGTGTATATTGACCTACTGCACCCTGACATTGGTGTGCACTTAGCGTGGAATAACTACAAGCACAACTTAAGAGGTTTCATCAAATACATTGTGAATTCATCTTAGCTTGAGAGGTGGCTTCCTCAAATCTAGGTAATTGTGGATACAATACCCAACAATCTCCCCCTATTTGACGAAGCCAAAACCCTACTAGCTAAGATGAATAACACCAACCAGATAATATAAACAACATTCAGAATTTAAATATGCAGCACAAGATAATATAGGCAGACAAATCAAGACTTGAGTCATTCATAATTTTAAATGCATATATATATATATATATATGTGTGTGTATATACATAATTTCAAGATTGTTCAAATAATAACAATAACCATTAATCGTTCTTAATAGAGAATGACAAGCTATAAAGTTTTGACTATTTTTCTTTGGCTAAGTCATCCTTGAGTTTTTGCGCCAAATACTTCTTTCTTTGCCTCTCCATATACTCTTTGGGCTTCGGATAATATCTGGGAGGAGGAGCTTTATGTAACATCCCGAATCGCTCTAGGCCTCTAGTGTGTGTGTTTTGAGTCAGGAGGGTTGACTCGAGTCCTGAGAAGTGCCGGGAATTGGACTGCACTTGTGGTGACGTGGAGAAATTAGTGTAAAAGACATGGGTAGCGACACGGGTAGAGACACGGGCGTGTCCCTACCCGTGTGCGTGTGACACGGGTAGTGACACGGCCGGGTCCCTACCCGTGTGCGTCGAGATGATCTCGACGAGGCGTGTCGAGATCGTCGAGAGTCGTCGAGATCGTCGAGCGGGGTCGACACTAAGTGACACGGGTATTGACACGGGCGTGTCCCTACCCGTGTGCGTTGAGATGATCTCGACGAGGCGTGTCGAGATCGTTGAGAATCGTCGAGATGCGTCGAGCGGGGGACACAGGTAGTGACACGGGCGTGTCCCTACCCGTGTGCGTCGAGTTGAGCTCGACGAGAAGTGTCGAGATGCAATCCGAGAAGTACACGGCCAATGACACGGCCAGGCACATGGCCGTGTCATGTGAACACGGGTCAGGACACGGGCGTGTCCCTACCCGTGTCAAACATTGAACCGACATGGAAACCGCCACGGCCGTTTCGCGGAAGCGGGACACGGGTACGGACACGGTCGTGTCCCTACCCGTGTCATATTTTGCTTATAAGGGGCAGATGAAACCCTAGCCGTTTTCACTCTCATTTCACCCCTATCTCCTGTGAGAACTCCTGGTGAGAGGAAAACCGCTGGAGCAAGTTCTACCGGAGGAGATTCACCATCGCCGTGAAAGAGAAGATGCCGCCGAGGAGAACTACGCGATCCATGGCAAGAAATGGTGGTACCGCTGGAGCCAATGTGAGTTTCCTACCCTCTCCCTTGGTGCTAGATCTATAGTTATTTTCCTAGAAGAGACATCGGCTCAAGAAAGTCTTGATGGGGAGGAGAAGATTTCTAGGTTTGGCCATGCTAGGATTTGAATCCTAGATTTTAGATCTCTTCAACCCTTCCCCTTTTATTCAATACGACGATGGGTGAATGGTTTCGTGAGAAGTTTTGGCCTTTGAGGTTGAATAAGGGAGGAGGACATTTCTGGAAAATTTAGGAAGGATCGCTTGAGGAGGAAGACGGACCGATGCCGTCCATTTTTCTTTAAGATGCGCGCAGAATCTGTATTCTGCGCGCAGCGATCTTCTTAGCCATTTTCATGTAGGATATGTGCAGATCTGTGCTTTTGGCTAAACACGAAAGTTGTAACCCTTGGAAATACCTTTCCAACGAGTGGTTGCACGACTTCAGGTGATGTCTGTGGCCCCGGGAAAACCTAATCGAGTTTGCTGCCCGGCAATTCCTGTACATAGAAATTGTGTTCTGTGCGTAGTGAACTTTGAAGCCGATTTCGAGTAAGTTATTTTCAGATCTGGGTTGTGACCTGAATATGAAAGTTGTAGATCATGAAAAGATCTTTCCAACGAGGGGTTACACGCCTCCACCGGATTCCTGTAACTTCAGGAAACGCCGGTCGAAGTTGCTGTCCAGTGCTAATCCTGCGCTGAAATTCTGGGTCTCTACATACGTTGTGGATTTGAAATTGGTGGATCTAATGTCGCAATTAATTCTAGATTTTGGAGAAATAATTTTATGTTAACCACCAAGTGTTATGGATGATAATATTTACTGTTTTAGAAATCAATTTATTATTGCAAAATAGCTTGAGGCCTGTTGATTTTCTTATGTTTAATTGGATTGATTTGATAATACTTCGGTAAGTTGTCGTAAGAGCAAATATTGTTTAGATCATGTTGAAATCACTTGGGATGATATATAGATGGGTAACCCATGGCCATGCATATGTTTTATATCAGATTGAATTTAGGAGTCCAATACTTAGAGAGTCGTCTCCCTACGGGTAGTGTTGTAAAGGGATGTAAGTGCGGTGTTGACCGTCACTTGTTTTGGTTATGTTGAGGTAAGGTGTGGATGGATGGTTGGGCTGTGTCCTCATGCTCACTTCGAGGCCCCTTCCATGGTATGATGAGGTTGTGAAATTGCATGTGGTGTGAGTCGACACGCGGTGTCGTAATCCTGGGTTAAGGATAGTGTGGCAGGTCTACGGGGTCGCCAGTCGTCACACCGACGGGAGTTGGCAATTAGACTTGCTCGGTTTGGGCTGTGTCCTCGGTGTTCACGTCCCGAGGCCCCTCCGACCATGTGAACGGTTGGGCTGTGTCCTCGTGCTTTCTTCCGAGGCCCCTTCCGGGTCACGCAAGGACAGTTCGGGCTGTGTTCTTGGTGCACATCTACCCAAGACCCCGCTGGGCCATAGTACGCATGGGCTCCGCTGTTGTGTTCTTAGCGTTGAGGCGTACGGAGGCCTAGGTGAAGTAGTGTGATACCCGCCTAGTAGTAGAAGTGCCCGTTCTACTGTCACCGCCTGGCCACGGCGGCTGATGCCTGAGAGGTTAGCTACCTGCTCGAAAAGTGGGAACTATAGTCTGTGTCGACATAGCGATTGCATGGGTGTGCATGGGTGAGTCATTGCATAGCATTCATAGCATTTCATATCATTGCACCACAAGATCCTCATCGTATAAGTTTGTATAGGCACTCTTATACGATGAGTTACTTTTATGTAACCCGATCCTTAACTTATAAGTTTGTATGTAAGTTAAGTTACTTTCCTGCTGTTACTTATACTTGCTAGTTTAGTGTAGCTCTTACTTAAATGTTGATTATGATGTTGTTACTCATACACTACCTTGCCACCTGCTTGTACTTCCTTTACTTGCATACTTGTTATATACTATACTCTTGTTCCTTTTCTCCGCCCGGTGCCGAGGAGTCGCCGGGGGAGCGGATGTGAAGCCACTTAGTCGTTTCGACTAACGGTTGCTACGTCTTCCTTTTTAGGAGGTCACGCCGCAGGTAGAGCAGCCGCAGACTATGCAGCAGGACAGCCAGGCCAGGGAGACAGGGCCTGATGTGACGGTGTCGTCAATACCGTCTGTTACTGATGTTAGTGTTTTGATTACTCTGATGTAGCCCGTTTGGGCAATTATTAGCTGTACTCTGATATATATTGTAGAAGCATGTTTTAGCTTCTATTTATTGATGTATTTGGACATTATAACTTAGTGTGGATTTTGACTTCTGGATGTTTAATTATTTGGTTGGGTTGGCATGATTTATTGATATTGTTGTAGCCTGCGGAATAGGCATCTTGTGGTACAGGTTATCCCGTGTGCTAATGCTACCGCAAGGCAGCTGTTCCGGGCATAAGACTCCCCCTTCGTGCCGTGTTTTGGGATCCGGGTAGGGGGGTCTTACAAATGGTATCAGTTTGCCACGATCTTCAACTAAGAAGTCATTCAACAATGGTGCCACCCCCGTTTGGTTAGTCAGTTTGGGGACAAATTGACTTAGCGGAAGCAGTGGTGTGCCCATATGTAATTCACATTAAGTTTGTCCAACTTAGACCTTAAGTTTAGCCAACCTGACCACAAATTTGTCGTGTATGTGTAGGTTCCACTGCATGTTGAGCCGTTGGGGGGTACTCCTACCCCTCCCATACCCACTCAGTTCCAACAGTCTGAGTTGGGGCAAACACTCACCGCCATTCTTGATGCTTTTAAGGCACAGCAGGCTCCGGTGCAACAGCAGGCCCCGAGCTCCAACTGGCTGAGCACCCTCCGGGCTCTCTCCCCTCCCATCTACCTTGGGACGGAGTCAGCCGTACGTACAGAGGAATGGCTAGACACGATACAGGAGTTGTTGGCTGGTATCCGTTGCCCAGCCAACATGGCAGTGACATTGGCTGTGTCCGTCTTGGACTTACATGCGAAGAGGTGGTGGAAGTCCCTCATGGGCTCTACCTTCCAAGGCCGGATCTACACTGAGATAAGGTTGAGTGAATTCTCGGGTATTTTCTTGAAGCACTTTATCCCTACATCGGCCCGAGATGAGCTTGAGCAGAGGTTCCTTCTACTAAAGCAGGGATCAAAGTCGGTTACAGAATACCAGCGGGAATTCCAGCATCTCGCGAGGTTTGCGGACTCTTATGAGTTGGATGACAGAGGTTATGCCAAGCGCTTCTATAAAGGGCTGCGAGATCCCCTAAGGCAGTCCCTTTTGTTTATAGCGGATGGTAGCTTGGCGGAGATCATTGATATGGCGAAAAGATTGGAGGCGGACCACCTGGGATGTAGTAAGAGGCCTGCGGAGGACGTGATGGAAGCCGGCCCAAGTAATAGAAGGAGACGGGACTTCAGAGGAGGAAGAGGTTATCAAAGAGGTGGAGGGCATGTCCACCGAAACTATAGGGTGGAGCATCCAGTTCCGCAGCCGCCTGCGTTGCCTCCACCCCCACAGCCTCAGCGATTTCAACAACCTGAAGGGCGTCGTGGTCTGGTGTGCTTCGAATGCAACCAGCCGGGCCACATCCGACATTTTTGCCCGCAGCTATATGTGAACGTCCCTCCTGCTCTCCCTCCTGCTCTCCCTCCTGCTCTCCCTCCACCGGCTCCACGAGGACGGGGATATATGCGTGGTCGAGGACGAGGACCGCCAAGAGGAAACCCCGGACCGGTCCGGGATCAGGTGTACGCGCTTGACATGGCGCAGGAACGGAACCCACAAGATGTGATTGCAGGTATGATTTAATTAGTTTACATATTTGCATGGTTTAACATGAATTGATTAGAACTTATTAGACACTAGCAATAAGTTTTGGTCGTTGGCACTTAGGCACCGTGATTATTGGCGGGAAGACGGCCTATGCGCTGTTTGATACCGGTGCCTCACACTCTTTTGTGTCTGAGGATTTCATAAAAGACGTGGGGGATGTTCAGTACTTCACGGGAATAGCCCGACGTGTACGCCTTCCGGACGGCTCGGAGATGATCGCGACCGCCAAGTGCGAGTTGGAGTTATTTATTGATGGGAAAGCCTTTGATACACCGGCCACGGTTCTGAGAATGCCGGAGTTCGACATCATTTTGGGCATGGCATGGCTGGACTGGCACTTCGCGAGGATGGACTGCGCGGAGAAGCAGATCTATTTGAGACATGGAGACTCTGACGTCATCTTCCAAGGTATTGGCTTCGCGCCCCGCATGATGTTATCTTCCGTCCAGGTTGTAAAAGCTCATATGAAGGGGGACGAGGTCTTCATGATCTGGTTCGAGTTGAAGGAGGAAGCGTTGGAATTAAAGGATGTACGGGTTGTGCGGGATTTTCCCGAGGTATTTCCTGAGAAGCTACCAGGATTACCACCGCATAGAGAGGTCGATTTCCAGATTAATCTAGTACCAGGTGCCAAGCCTGTATCTAAGGCTCCGCACAGAATGGCCCCGAAAGAACTCGCGGAGTTTAGAGTTCAACTGCAAGAACTAGTAGATTCAGGGTTCGTTCGCCCCAGTTCATCACCATGGGGTGCACCTGTGTTGTTCGTTAAGAAGAAGGATGGAACCCTGCGATTGTGCATAGATTATCGGGAACTCAATCGATTAACGGTGCGGAACACTTATCCGCTACCTCGGATCGACGAGTTGTTCGATCAATTAGTGGGAGCACATTGGTTCTCTAAACTAGACTTGCGCTCTGGATACTATCAGTTGAGGATACAAGAGGGGGATATTCAGAAAACAGCCTTCAGTTCGAGATATGGGTTGTATGAGTTCACAGTAATGCCGTTTGGGCTCACGAATGCACCTTCGACCTTCATGAGCCTGATGAACAAGGTGTTTGAACCATACTTGGACATCTTCGTCATCGTTTTCATCGACGACATCTTAGTCTACTCAAAGACGGAGGAGGAGCATGTCGAGCACCTGACCTTAGTTTTGAAGAAATTGAAGGAGCACGTCTTGTATGCCAAGTTTAGCAAGTGTGAATTCTGGCTTAAGGAGGTTGCCTTCTTGGGGCATGTGATCAGTGGAGCAGGATTAGCTGTGGATCCAGCTAAGGTGCGGGCCGTGAAGGAGTGGTCGCCCTTGAAGTCGGCGGCCGATGTACGAAGCTTTCTTGGACTTGCTGGCTACTACCGCAAGTTCGTGAAAGGATTTTCCAAGATTGCCCTTCCTCTTACCTCCTTGACGAAGAAGGGTGTGTCATTTGAGTGGACATCTCAATGTGAAGCGGCATTTCAAGAATTGAAAGATAGGCTTACCTCCGCCCCCATCCTTGCACTTCCGTCGGGGAAGGAAGGATTCCAAGTTTACACGGACGCATCATATCAAGGGATGGGAGCGGTATTGATGCAGCACGGGCATGTGATCGCTTATGCTTCAAGGCAGTTAAAGAAACATGAAATCAATTACCCGGTTCATGATTTGGAGTTGGGAGCAGTGGTGTTCGCTTTGAAGGTCTGGAGGCATTATTTATATGGCGTCCACTGCGAGATCTTTTCCGATCACAAAAACTTGAAGTATGTTCACACTCAGAAGGAGTTGAACCTGAGACAACGGCGGTGGTTGGAATTTCTATGCGACTATGAGTTCACCATGAACTACCACCCCGGGAAAGCGAACTCGGTAGCCGATGCCTTGAGTAGAAAAGCGCCAGGCTCTAGCCCAGAGTCTCGGTTGATGAGTATGGAGTTGGCTCGGATGGTCGAAGAGATGGAAATTACTCTAGTATTCAAGGCTCCTTCGGCAGAGCATGCGGAGTATTTGGCCAACATGAGCATAATTTGTGATATCCGAGACCGGATTCGGGTGGAGCAAGGAATGGATGCGGCCTTGACCCCGGCAATCAAGGCAATTGAAGATGGGACCACCGATGAGTACACACTAAAAGACGGCCTCGTTTATCTTCGAGGCCGACTTTATATTCCCAAGGGCGGCAAAATTCGGGAAGATATATTGAGAGAGGCGCATTCCTCTCAATATTCAGTGCATCCGGGTATTGCTAAGATGTACGCCGGACTGCGGAAGACCATGTGTTGGCCGGGAATGAAGAAGGATGTTCGCTACTATGTTACACATTGCGAAGCTTGCCAAAGGGTGAAGGCTGAATGCAGGAGTCCCGGTGGTTTGTTGCAGTCATTGCCCATCCCCGAATGGAAGTTCGAGGACATCTCCATGGACTTTGTCCATGGGTTGCCTCGCTCACGCTCCGGGAATGATTCAGTGTGGGTTATTGTGGATCGACTGACAAAGGTGGCCCGGTTCATTCCAATGAAGAAGGAAGCGCACGTGGATGTTTTGGTACGCCTTTTTGTGGAGCAATTTGTACGGTATCATGGCGTGCCCAAGACAATTGTTTCGGATCGGGATGGTCGGTTTACATCCAATGAGTGGAAGGCGGTACAGGCGTATTTGGGCTCACGCCTAACCTTTAGTACCGCGTTTCATCCACAGACTGACGGGCAGTCAGAGCGGACCATCAGAACGCTGGAGGATTTATTGAGGTTATGTGTGTTGGACAGAGGAGAGCCGTGGGAAAGACTCTTTCCCCTGGTGGAATTCTCCTACAACAATAGTCATCAAGCGAGCATCGGTATGGCGCCCCATGAAGCCCTTTACGGAAGAAGGTGTAGGACCCCCTTGTCTTGGGTGCAGGATGAAGATCTAAAAGCCTTGGGAAATGAATATATAGATGATACTGATGCGGCGGTCAGATTGATACGGGATCGCATGTTGGAGGCTCAAAGTCGACAGGCGAAATATTACAATAAAAGGCACCGGATGGTGGAGTTCCAAGTGGGCGAAAAAGTGTTCCTCAAGATTCGGCCGATGCATGGAGTGTCGCGGGTGCGTGGAGTGAAAAAGCTCAGCCCAAGATATGTTGGGCCTTATACAATATTGGAAAGGATTGGCCCGTTGGCCTATCGGTTAGAGTTACCACCGGAACTAGAAAATCTCCACGACGTGTTCCATGTGTCGTCGCTTCGAAAAGCACTGTTGCGGCCCGACCAGTATATTCCCACTACTGATGGTGCAGTGGCATCAGATAGGTCTGTGCGACTAGAGCCGGTGCGGATTGTTGACAGCGAGACAAGGACTTTGCGCCGCAAAAGTGTGCCCTTGGTGAAGGTACAATGGTCGAATCATGGGAAAGAGGAGTACACGTGGGAGCCAATGGATTTAATGCAGCAACGCCACCCGGAGTTGTTTGCTCAAGGTAATCTTATTTAAAAGCATATGTTAAATTTCCTGTTATGCTCTTCTCCCCACAGCCTAAGCCTGATTTCGGGGACGAAATCTTTTATTTTGTTTATAGGATTTGTAACGTCCCGAATCGCTCTAGGCCCCTAGTGTGTGTGTTTTGAGTCAGGAGGGTTGACTCGAGTCCTGAGAAGTGCCGGGAATTGGACTGCACTTGTGGTGACGTGGAGAAATCAGTGTAAAAGACATGGGTAGCGACACGGGTAGAGACACGGGCATGTCCCTACCCGTGTGCGTGTGACACGGGTAGTGACACAGCCGTGTCCCTACCCGTGTGCGTCGAGATGATCTCGACGAGGCGTGTCGAGATCGTCGAGAGTCGTCGAGATCGTCGAGCGGGGTCGACACTAAGTGACACGGGTAGTGACACAGGCGTGTCCCTACCCGTGTGCGTCGAGATGATCTCGACGAGGTGTGTCGAGATCGTCGAGAATCGTCGAGATGCGTCGAGCGGGGGACACGGGTAGTGACACGGGCGTGTCCCTACCCGTGTGCGTCGAGTTGAGCTCGACGAGAAGTGTCGAGATGCAATCCGAGAAGTACACAGCCAATGACACGGCCAGGCACACGGTCGTGTCATGTGAACACGGGTCGGGACACGGGCGTGTCCCTACCCGTGTCAAACATTGAACCGACATGGAAACCGCCACGGCCGTTTCGCGGAAGCGGGACACGGGTACGGACACGGCCGTGTCCCTACCCGTGTCATATTTTGCTTATAAGGGGCAGAGGAAACCCTAGCCGTTTTCACTCTCATTTCACCCCCTATCTCCTGTGAGAACTCCTGCTGAGAGGAAAACCGCTGGAGCAAGTTCTACCGGAGGAGATTCACCATCGCCGTGAAAGAGAAGATGCCGCCGAGGAGAACTACGCGATCCATGGCAAGAAATGGTGGTACCGCTGGAGCCAATGTGAGTTTTCTACCCTCTCCCTTGGTGCTAGATCTATAGTTATTTTCCTAGGAGAGACATCGGCTCAAGAAAGTCTTGATGGGGAGGAGAAGATTTCTAGGTTTGGCCATGCTAGGATTTGAATCCTAGATTTTAGATCTCTTCAACCCTTCCCCTTTTCTTCAATACGACGATGGGTGAATGGTTTCGTGAGGAGTTTTGGCCTTTGAGGTTGAATAAGGGAGGAGGACATTTCTGGAAAATTTAGGAAGGATCGCTTGAGGAGGAAGACAGACCGATGCCGTCCATTTTTCTTTAAGATGCGCGCAGAATCTGTATTCTGCGCGCAGCGATCTTCTAGGTCATTTTCATGTAGGATATGTGCAGATCTGGGCTTTTGGCTAAACACGAAAGTTGTAACCCTTGGAAATACCTTTCCAACGAGTGGTTGCACGACTTCAGGTGATGTCTGTGGCCCGGGGAAAACCTAATCGAGTTTCCTGCCCGGCAATTCCTGTACACAGAAATTGTGTTCTGTGCGCAGTGAACTTTGAAGCCGATTTCGAGTAAGTTATTGTCAGATCTGGGTTGTGACCTGAATATGAAAGTTGTAGATCATGAAAAGATCTTTCCAACGAGGGGTTACACGCCTCCACCGGATTCCTGTAACTTCAGGAAACGCCGGTCGAAGTTGCTGTCCAGTGCTAATCCTGCGCTGAAATTCTGGGTCTCTACATACGTTGTGGATTTGAAATTGGTGGATCTAATGTCGCAATTAATTCTAGATTTTGGAGAAATAATTTTATGTTAACCACCAAGTGTTATGGATTATAATATTTACTGTTTTAGAAATCAATTTATTATTGCAAAATAGCTTGAGGCCTGTTGATTTCCTTATGTTTAATTGGATTGATTTGATAATACTTCGGTAAGTTGTCGTAAGAGCAAATCTTGTTTAGATCATGTTGAAATCACTTGGGATGATATATAGATGGGTAACCCATGGCCATGCATATGTTTTATATCGGATTGAATTTAGGAGTCCAATACTTAGAGAGTCGTCTCCCTACGAGTAGTGTTGTAAAGGGATGTAAGTGCGGTGTTGACCGTCACTTGTTTTGGTTATGTTGAGGTAAGGTGTTGATGGATGGTTGGGCTGTGTCCTCGTGCTCACTCCGAGGCCCCTTCCATGGTATGATGAGGTTGTGAAATTGCATGTGGTGTGAGTCGACACGCGGTGTCGTAATCCTAGGTTAAGGATAGTGTGGCAGGTCTACGGGCTCGCCAGTCGTCACACCGACGGGAGTTGGCAGTTAGACTTGGACGGTTTGGGCTGTGTCCTCGGTGTTCACGTCCCGAGGCCCCTCCGACCATGTGAACGGTTGGGCTGTGTCCTCGTGCTTTCTTCTGAGGCCCCTTCCGGGTCACGCAAGGCCAGTTCGGGCTGTGTTCTTGGTGCACATCTACCCAAGACCGCGCTGGGCCATAGTACGCATGGGCTCCGCTGTTGTGTTCTTAGCGTTGAGGCGTACGGAGGCCTAGGTGAAGTAGTGTGATACCCGCCTAGTAGTAGAAGTGCCCGTTCTACTGTCACCGCCTGGCCACGGCGGCTGATGCCTGAGAGGTTAGCTACCTACTCGAAAAGTGGGAACTATAGTCTGTGTCGACATAGCAATTGCATGGGTGTGCATGGGTGAGTCATTGCATAGCATTCATAGCATTTCATATCATTGCACCACAAGATCCTCATCGTATAAGTTTGTATGGGCACTCTTATACGATGAGTTACTTTTATGTAACCCGATCCTTAACTTATAAGTTTGTATGGGCATTCTTATAAGTTAAGTTACTTTCCTGCTGTTACTTATACTTGCTAGTTTAGTGTAGCTCTTACTTAAATGCTGATTATGATGTTGTTACTCATACATTACCTTGCCACCTGCTTGTACTTCCTTTACTTGCATACTTTTTATATACTATACTCTTGTTCCTTTTCTCCGCCCGGTGCCGAGGAGTCGCCGGGGGAGCGGATGTGAAACCACTTAGTCGTTTCGACTAACGGTTGCTACGTCTTCCTTTTTAGGAGGTCACGCCGCAGGTAGAGCAGCCGCAGACTACGCAGCAGGACAGCCAGGCCAGGGAGACAGGGCCTGACGTGACGGTGTCGTCGATACCGTCTGTTACTGATGTTAGTGTTTTGATTACTCTGATGTAGCCCGTTTGGGCAATGATTAGCTGTACTCTGATATATATTGTAGAAGCATGTTTTAGCTTCTATTTATTGATGTATTTGGACATTATAACTTAGTGTGGATTTTGACTTCTGGATATTTATTTATTTGGTTGGGTTGGCATGATTTATTGATATTGTTGTAGCCGGCGGAATAGGCGTCTTGTGGTACAGGTTAGCCCGTGTGCTAATGCTACCGCAAGGCGGCTGTTCCGGGCATAAGACTCCCCCTTCGTGTCGTGTTTTGGGATCCGGGTAGGGGGGTCTTACACTTTATCTGCCGCCGTGTTGGTCCTGAAGAAGATGTTTCGTTTTGCTTCATACGTCTTGTGCATTTCCCACTCATACTGGCTGTATACTTCGTTTCGATTGATTTCTCCTTTTTCCTGTAGCCAGAAGGTGTCCAAGATGATATTCTTTGAAACTGGACTCCACTTTTCATTTCTTACTTCCTCCTCACTCTGTCGAATTCTCTTTTCAGCTTGTGTCTCCTTGGAGGTCCCTTCTTGAGCTTTTCTCTTGCCCCTGGCTTTTGCTAGGGCCTCTTGGTCAAACATGCTCATCAGTTTTGCTTTAGAAATATCCCTAGCATCAGCTTCACTCATGGGAACATCTGCAACACTTACTCCCTCAGCAGCACTTACTCCCGCAGCAGCCGTAGTAGTCTCAGGAGCATGAATACCTGCAGGATTCAAATCGATGCCTAACGCCTGTTGGAGCATCCACCAGCAGCTGTCATAGACATATTTGTTTGACTGTTCGAAGTTTGTGATCATGATTTCTTGAAGCTCGGCCATCTTAGCTATATATTCCTTCTCCCCCTTTTTGGCTTCGACTGCGATGGAGTTTGCATAGGAGTGCAGTGAGTCATCAATATGTGTTGTCGTCCTGGATAATTCAGTGACCAATGCTTGTTGATTGGCGTTGAGAGTTACCATATTACTGTCAAACTTTTGAATGTTGTTTACAACAACATGAGCATTCTGATTTACTACTGCAAGAGTATCGGTGTTCTTTTTCAATCCGGCCATAAGAAGTGTGACAGCTTGGTCGGCCGCGGTATACTTTTCTTCAAATTTCTTTTCCATCACGTCAAGTTTATGATTGATCTCCACCATATTCTTGAGCATGAGATTTTCAGATTTCTTAATCCTTTTCAGCATTTTATTTTTAGATTTTTCAAAAGAGTCCTTAAGCTCATCCACTATGCCCTGAATGATATTCACGGTGTGAGTGGCTATATCATCTCGTAGAGGAATATTCTGAGGCACTTCTTGGCCTTGCTCTTCAGCAGAAGCACCTGTAGAGCTAGACACCAGCACAGTCTCTAATGGGGGAATGCTGGCGGCCTCTGTAGATTTCTCTGACTCCCCCTCCACTCGTGCACCAATGTTCTCAGGAACCATATCAGGTGCGTGCTTGTCAAATGGAGGTTCAATGATATCTTGAGTCTCCACTGCGTCCTGTCCCTCAATTCCGTCTTCCTCTCCTTCATCATCCATGAAAGCATCTTCATCAGCATCATCTTCCAACTCATCATCAACAGTCTCCTCTACCGCACCTCCGGCTCCTAGATTGTTCAGGTTCAGGGCCTCCTCATTCTCCGACACAGCTTCACTGTCTTCTTGTATAGCTGTCACCGCATCTCTGGCTATCTGGGAGATGTCAGATATGATGTGAGCATCAGTGGGTAGAGACTCCCCCTCAATTCCTGCCGTCAAAGCATCAGGAATTTCACTGGGGATTACTGCTGGAGATACGTCCTGTTGTTCTTCCACGGCAGCCTGCCCAATTCGCCTCTCCCATCTGTCAAAAACACTTGAGTCCATCTTCTTCAAGTAGTGTAGAGGAACACCTTTACTCATATCATACTTGTCTCCATTCAGCTGATTGAGATACAGACTTATGATTCGGCCAAAGCTCGGAGAGCTCAGGGTGTCCTTTATCTTCTCAAACAGCAATGCCCCCCAGTTGAATCTTTTTCGGCAGACAATTGCCACCAGGATCTTGAAAATATCCACAGAGATATGGTCATGAGAGCCCGGCTTGCAGATGAGTACCTTTCTAATTATGTCTGACAGAAGCTTCCCTTCTTCATTCATATCCTTGCGCTTGATCGACCGTGTTCATCGTGGGAGACCACAGAATAAGATAGTCCTGTTTTTGTCTTCTTCCTCAAGATAGTCCTCGTGCTCCGAGCTAGAGAGCTGCAGGAAGCGGGTCAGCTTGCTGGCAGACATCTTAAACTTTGCCCCAGCCACCTTGCTTTTGATAAGAGAGTCGCCATTCCTGAGTTTTGCAGTAGCGAAGAACTCCAGCACCTCTTTGTCCAAGATTTTGCACGGGTGCTCCAGGACGAATGAGAGCCCAGCCTCTTCCAGCATCAGAATGATGTTTCTGAATTCGTCAGAGGCAAGAGAGAACCCAGTTCGAACTAGCTCGCAGCCAGTGACCAGCCCAGCGGTTGTCCTTGGAGCCATTGCAGATCTAGGGAGAGAAGCCCTACTCTACGCTTAGTCAAAAATCAAAAAGGAAGCGGCACTAGTGAACAAGTCCAAGTAAGGGTGAGGGGGGTGGTTACCTAAAGGCGTAGATGGTGAGTTAGTTCGATGAAGACGAGGGACACCCGATGAGAGCACGCGGAAAAGTTCCTGGAAGAAGGAATCGAAATCGGGAGAGATCGTCGGTGAGAAACTTCCCTGGGTGAGAAACTTCGGCGGGATTCTTGCGAGAAACCTTCGGTGAGAAACTGGCAGATTCGGTGAGTTTCCTGCGGAGTTCGGCGGGATTCGGCGGGATTCGACGGAGACTGCACGATTCCTGGTGAGTTTCCTGCGGAGTCCTGCGGAGTTCTTCTTTGCTCGACGAAAATCCTGCGGAGTTCGGCGGAAGCCTGCACGATTCGGCGAGGTTCCTGCGGAGTTCGGCGGGATTTGGAGAGAACCTTGCGGGAAGACGATTCGGCGAAGACCGTGCGGGATTCGTAAGGAATGTGAAGAGTCGGCGGGAATGGGATTCTCCTTAAATGTGATTCTCCTTAAATGTGATTCTCCTTAAAGCCAAGCTCGACGAGTTAAATGGGATTCTCACGGTTTCCGTTTGTCTAAGTTAATTTGAAAGTCTTCTAACTATATAGATACTCCTTAAAGCCAAGCTATTAGGGTTTGAGCCGGCTTTTCCATATAAATTAATTTAAGCATCTTCTAAGTATGTAAATACTTCGTAAGGCCAATCTACGCTGGTTTTCAGTGAACTAATTTAAGCCTGTAGACGTTAGATCTCGAGTCTACCAGGGGAATTTTCGATAAGTCTTCAATATTGTATCTATGGTTTATGTTCACCATGTTATCATATCCTTAGATGTACTCACACAATGGTGTAAATATAGGTATAACTATATATATATATATGTAAATGTTGATACAATATGACTCAAGTCCTGGAATTGATCAACCATACCTGGGATTATGAGAGTTATCATTTAGTCCCTCAGGTAAAACATTTTAGGAGCTCAATGTGAATATGCTCAAGTAGATATCACATCTGGTATTCCAGACGCTTGTTCCAAGTTAGTCTTGAGCCACCTACTGTCTAGTTCCCATCATATTCACGGGAACCTAGACTACCCTGCAAGAAAGAATTACTTTACCTTAGGAACCCAAATCATATTGGGTCCTAGGTTCCTGTTTGCATAAGCACTCGACTGCCTTCCTTCAGAAAACCTGTCAGGAAGGCTACCTCTGCTCAGAAAATGTGGATAGGCCCTTGCCTTTGGCACAGAGGGGCTGTGCCAACAGTCGATGGCAAAGTGTCCCACTTTGCCACAGCACCAACACGGGTGAATGTTGTATCGCCGTTTCTGACCTGATCTAGTGACTGAGGTAGTCACGGTCCTAGGTCTCAACGGGATAGTGCATGATCTCCTAACAAAATTTCCTCTTCCACCGTGACACGTGGAAGGGTGGAAGGAATGCATGTTGCGAGCGTCATGAGGCCGGGGAGGTGGTGCCTTCCTTTCAGGCATCCCCCTTCCTGAGGCCCCATGAAAACTTACACCATGACTTCTAACTTCCCTATCTTGTGTCCTCGGGTGGTGAGAAGTGTTCTGTGAGCTGGTACATGCAGATTCACACCGAGTTGAGGCAGTGGCAGTGAATACAAAGGGCTCAGAACGAGCCTTAGGTATTCTCTCATGGGTGGCCACGACGGCCCTTGCACTACGGGTGTCTCCACATGAGGACAGATCACCCTTGCAGTGACCACGATTGTTCCTGTGGTCATACCTGAAGGCATGATGAGTTGCCTTCCTGCTTGGAGTGGGGGGTCGGAATACCGTTTCCCCATTTCTCCACGAATTAATAATCCGGGAGATCCACCCATTTCTTGTTTTCTCTTTATAACATCAACCTTGGAAAAGTTTGATACTATTCTTTTCTAATTCTCTAGACTACTCTCTAGAGCTGAGATTTTAGAGTCCTTGACCTTGTTGGATGCCAATTGGAGAACCAACAAGATCTTCAGTCGAGCAATCTCTTGAGCTTGCTCCTCAGCAAGTAGGTTGCTTGTCTGAAGGGCTCTCTTCAGGGAATCAGCATTTTCTGAAGGAAGGCAGTTCCTGTCTTCAGAAACTTCAAGAGAGACGGGGCAGGTTGAAGAAGTTACCTGCTCTTCTGTGTTATTGTCATTAGAGCCAGTGACCATTGTGTCATCCTCATCAGAGCTGCATTCCTCACTAGCCTCTTCAGTCTCTGACATGGACACTGGAGCTCTGATGCTGTCTGAGAGATCCTTGCCTTCATCTTCAGAGGTGAAGACCCCCACATAGGCTTCATCCTCTGGTTGACAGCAGATTCCAGCTTTCTCTGACCCCCCCATCAGCTCTGAGATCATCACCCACATATATTTAGCCGTCCTACATTTTTCCAATCTAGAGCGAGAAGCTCCAGACCAGATATCCAAGATAATTTGACGAATCCTCTTGTCCAAGTTAAATAGTGACAGTTCCGTCTCTGACATCTCTGCAATGCACTTGGGCACTTCGATATTCTTTCCAGAGCAGGAGGTCTTCATAGGAATAAAAGGACCCTCTTCCAGGATGAAAGATGCTCGAGGATCGATGGTCTCCAAGTGATATGACACCCTCATCCTCCAGACGGGATAATACTCCTTTGTACATGCGGGAAGTCTTAGTGGCGATATCTCATAATTCAGCTCCATGCTTCTGACACCGGTGGTAGGATACTACTCAAGGTGTAAACCTTTTTGATGAGCAACCTCCCTCTGATACCACTTGAAAGTCCACCTAGTGTCAACTATCTTCACCTATGGGGGGGGGGGGGGGGGGGAATAGGTGACATGCAGCTTTTTTGCGGAATTTAATATTGTACCTGCACAATAAAATAAAACGGCACAGCAAAGAAAGTACACAGGCAATTTATAGTGGTTCCCCGACTTGGGTACATACACTTTCCCCCTTCGACCTATCTCCCAACAAGGGACGACTCGGTCTCTTCACCAACAGGATTGAAATCCAATCCTTGCACTATCGGAAGGAACCCTTCCACACGTAGGAGTCAACACTCCCACAAACCGGGTTGCACCCAACCCTTACAACTAGGAACCAACGTTCCTTTACAACAAAAGTAAAATAGAATGTACAGGAAATACAAACTACGTGTGGAGACTACGGTGTCCCTCTTCGTTGACGACGTGATCTTGAAGTTTACAAAGAGTCCACAACCTTGGTCTCTCTTGGAGAGAATCTCCCCGGAACCGGCGGCGGTAAGATGGACGGCGGCTAGGTTCACGGGATCGGCGGCAACAACGATGTGTGGCTGCTGTTCTTTGGAGATCCAAACTTCGTAGCGAAGCAAGCTAGGTCTACCAACGGTCACACTAGGATCAATCGTCTCGATCGATTCGGATGGGGAAGATTTTCCGGATCTACAAATCAAGAGACAAGAGATCTCCGGTTAGACACATGAGACGCTAAGCTTAGCTAAGCTTCTATCGCAGGAGGATCTGGGCGAAACCACGATCAAACGGCGACCAACTTGGCGAGATCGGCGACGGCGGCGGCGGCGGAGCGGATACAGCGATCTAGGTCACGTCGCGGCTCGCGTATATCTTTTCTTCTTCGCTCCTCTTACTGTTCAAAAATACCTGTGTATTTATACACTGTAGACACTTTCAATATGACCGTTGTGGGTCCCACAAGTAGAAACCCGAAATCCGGTTCAAAATAGTGCCAGCGGCAGAACACGGTCCAGCAGCTTCCAGAGAAATCGCTAAGTAAAAATCGGCGAGAATCGCAGGTGATTCTCGACGAATCGGCGAGAATCAGTTAGTGATTCTCGACGATTCGTCGAGAATCACTAGTGATTCTCGCCGAATCACTTGTTGATTCTCAACGAATATTACTTGGTGTTCATGATCTGCTCAGCGATGGGTTCGGCGAGAATCACTAGTGATTCTCGCCGAATCTTACTTGGCACCGTTTTGAGGTAGCCGGATAGAGTCGGCGAGAATCACTAATGATTCTCGACGATTCGGCGAGAATCACTAGTTGATTCTCGCCGAATCGGTGAGAATCACTTGGTGATTTTCGTCGAATTATACTTAGACGAATTTTCGTCTTTCCACCCAAGAGCTGCTCCTTGACCCATCCTTGCTCCTTGTTTGCTCTTGTATAAACACGGCCCTGTACTTGAAAGTAAGTACACTCCAATAGAGAGAGTACACGTAGGCCAACACACTGATCTGCTCAATGAGGGATTACGTCGTGCAGACCCGTGTATATTGACCTACTGCACCCTGACATTGGTGTGCACTTAGCGTGGAATAACTGCAAGCACAACTTAAGAGGTTTCATCAAATACATTGTGAATTCATCTTAGCTTGACAGGTGGCTTCCTCAAATCCAGGTAATTGTGGATACAATACCCAACATGGCCGTCCTGCGTGATGAGGTTTGGAAAACACTTCTATTTTAGTAAACAATTGTAACGCCTTAAGGCCATTGTACTTGTGTATTTGTATATTAATTATGTGGCTTGTTAGTGGACATTTATGCTAGTGTTGGGTTCTTTATTCTTACAACTATTAATAATTGCTTTCGCTAGAATGCTGTGTGAAGGACGTTGATATGAGTTGGATGGTTTCCATTGAGTAACCTCCCGATCTGTCTCTGGTATATAGCGTCAGGCCCCCGCCGGACCTACTGCTATATGCTATGCGGCGGATAGGGGGTGTTACATAATTAACGGTGGACAATTTACATGTGATCCCCCATATGGGCACACCACTGCTTCCGCTGCTTAGTTTGTCCCCAAACTAAACTCGTGAGGGGTGACCCAGGGGTTATGGAGTGCTACTTTTTGATCGAGGTCTGCTCTGATACTACTTGTAAGTCCCCCTTTTTTCCTTTTAACAACACGGGGTCTTAGGCCCAGAACCGCCGTTTTGCGGTGATACCTCCACTCCCGGGAAGGTCATCACTACAAAATGCCGATCCTGCCGGCCAAATTGATCTCAATAGTAGCAAAGTAATAAAGTAAGTCCACAGAAGTCACAAAAATAGTAAATGATCTCCACGAAGGGAGTGTCCACAAATATAATAAAAATACAAAATCTTGGGCTCATACCCAGTACATCAATGTTCTCACTACAAATCTCTCATCACGGAAGCAAAACTAATGTAACTAGTAGGGGCCATGACTCATAGTCCCTGCCGTCTGAACTCTGGTACTAGACTCCATCTCCAAGCACGTCGACCTCCAGGGCTGCTCCTCCGTGCTGGGCTCCATGGTTCCCTAAAATGATGTGGTTTGAAAATCGTTAGTATAAAAGACTAAGTCCTACCATCCCCCGCCCCTTCCCCCATGACACCTAGGCACCGAGCGGGGAGGAGGAAAGGAGAGGACATGAATGTGGAGAATAGCAAAATGATCAGATGGTGGCGGAACTAAACTAGCAGTCCAATAGTATATAGGCAGTAATAAAAGCATGAGAAATTAAGCAGGATAAATAACCTTAACTTATGCGAGAACACATAAGCTGAGGGATCTTTTGTCGGGCTCCTATCGTATAAAGTGTCCCTTACCTGTTTATACGATAGGGTGTCGGTTTTCTACTAAGAACACATATAAAGATTTCTGAAATAAACCTTAACTTATAAGCACGCTCGCATGAACTTATATACCAAGGGGTCATTTTGTAGGACTCCTATCGTATAAAGAGTCCCATACCTATTTATACGATAGGGTGTCGGTTTTCTTCTAAGCACATATATAAAGATTTCTGAAATAAACCTTAACTTATAAGCACGCTCGCACGAACCTATAACCAAGGGGTCGTTTTGCAGGGCCTATTTTATAAAGCGTCCCATACCACTTTATACAATAGGTGTTAGGGTTGAATGCAATGGTTATGCTATGAAATACAACTATGCCATGTTTTGAACATGCAAGTGCAACACACCCACTCGACTCTGTGTACACAGACCTTTAGTTCCTACCGTACGCCTCAGCCACCTATAAAATGGTAATTGCACAACCAGTCAGACCTACCGTATGCCTCAACGCTAGTGCACTAAGTGAAGCTCCTGCGTACTCTTGCCGGCCGGCGCATCGGGCTTTACTTGGCCAAGTGCTAAACCACACTTGCCAAGTCAACGTATTGTCATCGGTGCATCAACTCACCAATACCGAAGACCCACCACCTTTGCTTTTTGCACATGCAACCTTGATGTATAACCACCGAGCCAAAGCTCCCCGGACCAACCCGTATGTCACTACCTGCAAGCGAGCCAAAGCTCGCCAGGCCAATTTGCCCATCTCCAAATCCACGGGGCCTAATGCCCGAGTGACCTAACCTAACTCCCACAACTCCGGGGAGTGTAAGTGCAACCTTAGATTACTTATATTTACTTTTGCATTTCAGTTTTACCTACTATTTAGGTTAGCCTAGGACTGCACAAGGTATACCCCGTGAAGGGCTCTCGAAGGCACTAGGAACTACGATGGGATTACGCCCAAAGCTCCCTTTCGCAAGGCACTTACTATTATTGGTTGCTACCATATTTCCCAACCCTTAATTATTTACTGGATCTAACCCTAGTGCATTAGACACTTCCTCCCCACGGGAAAGACGGTCTTTCGCCGATCCCGAGCACCACCAGACACTAGCCATTCCAACCCCTTTCTCATCCCAAACTTCCAACGACGAACCCTTTTTCGTTCATCCAAATCAGCTAACATCTAACCCCAACTCGTGTGCCCCAATTCTTATTCCAACACAATTTCTGTGATTTTACTAAATACAGACCAACCTAAACTATATGGAGTGTTTAATGGGAGGTACACAAAATAATCACCCAGTGAAAGAATTAGTTCCTAAACACCTAGAGGGGGGGTGAATAGGTATAATTGATTTTTCCTTCAAGGCAGAATATCTATTCAATTAATTAATCAGAAACAGTTAATTCTACAACGAACACATCACATAATTCACAGAATCACACAATCACAGATTACACACAGATTTTATAGTGGTTCCCCAAGGTCTGGGTATATCCACTTTCCCCATTCGCCTATCTAGCAATGTGCTAGATTCAGCCTAACTTCTTCTTTTCACCTCAGATCCTCAGATCTTACAACAGCTCAGAACCCAAACAAGGCTCTTACAAATTAGTGTGAGTCCACACTCCGACAGCTCAGGCAATCTGCCCTACCTCAGCCTTCAACAAGGCCTACAACTCAGAGATCAAAATCTCCTATAACTCAGGATCACAGTCCTACCTCAGCCTTCAACAAGGCCTACCACTTAGAGAAAATAATCTCCTACAACTCAGCCTTTATAAACACAGGCTTACAACTCAGATCTTATAAAAATCCTACAGAAAATAGATTTAATAATGTATTTTACCACCACCCTGGTAGAGAGAGAAAGGATGGATGGCTTCTTTATTAGTTCTTGGAAGAATCTGATGGCAGAGAACAACCACTCTTAGCTTTCTTCAAAGCTTTTTGAATCTGAACTTAGTAGTGTTGAACTCCTTTGAAGTTGATCTTTAATCAGCTTCTTTCTTGAAATTCAGATCTCAATCTGAATCCTTCTTGGCAGACTGCTTCAGGATCTGCACTTGAGGGACTTGTTGATATAAGTCCCTTTCTTCACTTCAAAAGATGGAGCTCTCTCTCTCCAAATTCTTCTTAGATCTTCTGACGAAAATCTTCTTCTATTTTTATGTAACTGTATGCGTATATATTCTTTCCTCTCAAATCTGTCTTTCTGTCCAAGGAAAAATGTCTTTATATAGACTTTCTCCATGGTAACCGGCTGATTCGATTTTTATCAAACTTTTGACAACTCTGACAGTTGAAGTAGACCGGTTGGTAATGGCCGCTATCAAGTCATCCAGTCACTTCTTGAAACTCTGTCTCTGTCAGCAAAGTGTCGAGACTGAACTTCATCATGTGTCGACACAAGTAGACTAAGTGTCGACACAAGCTTTGGTGGTGTCGACACAGCTCCTTTGGTGTTGACACTACTTCTCTACACAACATCTGTAGAATGTGTCAACACTAATTCTGTGTGTCGACACAATCACTTCTTCTCTTTAACTTTGTTGAAACTCTGTTGTGTGTCGACACAAGTTCTGTGTGTCTACACTGCTTCTGTGTGTCGACTTGTTGATGTCGACAAAGTCTTTTGTGTGTCGACTCAGTTGATGTCGACAAAGTATTTTGTGTGTCGACTCAATTGATGACGACAAATTCTTCTGTCTGTCGACACTGCCTCTGTGTGTCGACACAGTTGATGTCGACTAAGCTTTTTTGTATGTCAACACTGCCTCTGTATGTCGACATAGTTGATGTTGACTAAGCTTCTTTCTGTGTCGACACTGCTTCTGTATGTCGACACAGTTGATGTAGACTAAGCTTCTCTGTGTGTCGACACTGCCTTTATATGTTGACACAGTTTCTTCAGGTGCCGACACAGCTTTTCCAAGTGTCGACACAATTAACTCCAAGTGTCGACACAACTTTTCTCCAGTGTCGACACAAGCCTTAATAAGTGTCGACACAGCTTCTTCTGTTGTCAACATATGGACTTATAAACTTTTTCCTGCATTCTTGTATTTTCTTAACCTGTACATATAAACTCAAAACAACATCAAATACACCTTGATGCATATCATTGAGTAAGGTGAGGCTTCTTCAAATTTGGTACTCATTTTCCAATGTACCCAACAATCTCCCCCTATTTGGAGAAGTCATAACCCTTAGTCAATGATATGCACCATTCATAATAAACACATATTATGATGTACAAAAACTTTATATGACAGGGTAACTTCTAAACAAAATATATATATATAAAAATCATCACAGTATAATAATGCTAACACAATGAGCATCAATCAATGTTTTGTTTCAACTTTCAAAAGTTTCTTTAGCAATAGTTTACATAGATTTTTAACACCAAAATTTACAAAGTTATAAAATCTAGTAAATCTATCCTAAGGTTGCCCAGGCTCCTTGATGGCTATGCCATTGCCTGATTGGATCTTGGCTTGTACTGGAGCATCTGTATCTTCAGCTGGCTTCTTGCCCTTCAGATCCTTCTTCTTTTGTTCTTTAGCCCTTATTCTCTGTCTTTCAAAATAATGAAATGGCTTAGGGAAATATTTTCTAGGCTCATGAGCATTAGGAGGTAGCTTCTCATCCTTTTCCTTTCTTCTATATTGCAAAATAGCTTCTTATCTAGCGTCATGCTTTTGGCATTCTTGCTATGTGTACCATTTACTCCTGTCATGGTTCTGGTCCTTTACAGCTTTCCAGGCTGTCAGGATAATATTCCTAGAAGTAGGACTCCACTGCTCAAAATCAGGCTTTAACCCAACCTATTCTCTGAATCTCTTCTTTGACAGTTGAGCTACTTGCTCTTTATTCACAGCTGCTTCTGACATTTCAACTTTCTCAATGATAACATTATTATTACCCTCTGGAGGGCTGTACATTGACTGTACTTCTTGAATAATCATTTCAAAATCTGCTGGAGGGTAAATGACCTGAGCAACTTCAGCTTGATCACCTCCAAAATAAGCAGGGTGTATACCTGACTCAGCTACATTGTCATCATCACAGAGAGGTGGATATCCAAGTGTTGCTCTGATGCTATTAGATATCCATTTAGCATGATTTGAGCCAGCTTTGACTAACACTCTCTGCCCCTTTTGACTTCTCTGGCAATATGATCCCTGAGGTCATATTTCTGAAATTTGATTTGTTCATCAAGATAATTAACACCATCTTTATAGAATGACTTTAACTTCAGGAGCTGTGCAGAAATGGTCTTTTGAGATTGCTCAATAGCTTTTTGTACAGCAACCAGGCCTTCCTGTAATTACTTATCAAAATCTGCCTTGGTTGTAGCCCTTGCTTCAGTCTGGGCAGTAGCAATATTCTTCATTTCTGTAACTATCACATTATGTGATTCTGCCAGATTATCATTCATTCTAAGTTGATTATCTAGAACATATCCTTATTTAACAACCATATCATCAACTTGATTCTTTATTCCTTCTTGGTGTTTTGCAAGAAAGACAACAGCATTGCCACCCTTGTTGAAGCAATCTGTCATTTCCTTTTTGTTTTTATTTACTTCAAATCTTATTGATTTTATATCTTGAGCCAAGGAGAATTGCAGAACTTTATGAGTCTCCTCCATATATTTCTCCATGACAATCCTTTGTTCATCTAACTTTACCTACAATGAGACTAATAAGGAGATATAATCAATAGCTGGGGCAGATTGTGGTGTAGTTTGTAATGCCCTCTTATAACTTTGGCTTCTTCTTTTGAATACCATTAGCTTTCTTTTCTTAGCTTGAATTTCTGCTTCCTCTTCAGAAGCTGAGGTACTGTCTATATCAAATCTTTCCTTAGGACTAGGAGGTAATTCCTGTTCAGTCCTAGGTATCTCCCCCTAAGTCTCTTGCTCCTCCCTCTCAGGACTTACTTGCTCCCACTCAATGTTAACTTTCTCCCCCTCAAAGTCTGCTTTCTCCCCCTCAAATTTAGTATGCTCCCCCTCAGTTCTTGCGTGTACTATATCTGGAAACAACTCCTCAAGGGTAAAATCTTATTGAGTATGGACTTGAGGGACCACCAACTCAGGAGCATTAACAGTAGCAGATGTATCCTCCATGATAACATATTGTGCTTGACTATTTAGTTGTGTGTTCTGGTCAGCATCATCCAAAGACACAGTTAGTGTTTCATCTTTATTACTGATAATTAATTGATTAATTTCTTGAATTACCTCAAGAATAGTCTATGTAGCCATTTAACTTGCCAAGTGGGTTGGCGCTTCCTCAAGATGAGGCTCCCCCTGCACTTGAGCACTATCTCCAATATCTTGTGCAGGTGATTTTTCAGGAATCTCTTGCCTTTCTTCATCAGGCATATATTTAGTAGGGACCCTATCCCATCTGGAGATAATTCTTATGTCCATTCTTCTCATATGGTTGATTTTTGAACCAGCAGTTTGTTCCATTACTTCAGGAATTGTTCTAGCCAAGTACAGACTCATAATTCTTCCCAGATTTGGCTTTTTAATACTTTCCTTAATCTTTTCAAAAACTACTGCTGACCAATCAGTGTTTAGTCTGTAGATAATCTTGGTCATCAGGCCGAACATATAGGCAGAAATTCTATCATGCCCCCCTGCCTTGCAGAGAATGACTTTTTCCACTACTTCTGAAAGGAATTTGCCTTGTAGATTCATCACTTTTCTATTCATTGCTGATCCAATCTTCAAGGTGGGATCCAGTCCACACCATTGAAGTGCTTCTCTAGTCTTTGATGAGAGAACTTCTTCTTCTTATTGTGATCTTGGGAGTTAAATAGTTTTCCTTAAGCTCTTCAAAGTAAGTTTAACCTTAGTTCCCTGAACTGTAGATTTGATCTTAAGTCCAGTAGAATCTAAAGTAGCTACGCCATAGAAATCTTGTATTTCTTTCTTCCAAATCTTTGTTGGTTCAGATACTAGAAATTCCAACCCATTTTCAGCAATTAGGGTTACTACTGCTTCAATTTCGTGTTCTGCATTATCAAAGGCATGGCGTACCAGCTCATAGCCTTCGTTGACATTATCTTCTAGCTTTGGCGCCATTAGGGTTGAGAGAAATCTTGAATTTAGAAGAGAGAAGTTGTCGACACAGGGTTTCGAGAGCGTGTCGACAGACTATGTTGTTAACCTATTTATACCTTTCTAAATAACGAAGGTGAAAAGGCACGTCATAATTCTCTTAATGTGTCGACACTATTGAAAAGTGTCGACACAGACTTCTAATGTCTCCACATCAATTATATTTGACTTAGTAGAGTTCGACGATCTGAGGTCGACGAATATGTGCTCGACGAAATCTGCGTGTTTACTCTAAGTGTCGACACCACTTGTGGATGTGTCGACACTACTTCTCTGAAGTGTCGATGCTTATTCTCTAGATGTGTTGACACTACTTTTCTGGGATGTCGACACAACTTCTAGATATGTCGACATCACTTTCCTGTAATGTCGACACCAACTACTATGTGTCGACACAGACAACTTCTTGTGTCGACATAATTTTACTTAGCCAAATTTGCTAAACTAATTTAAGTTCAACATTCCTAAATCAATTTTGAAATTGTTGAATTTAGTTTCATCTAAAGGCATAGTAAACATGTCAGCTAGTTGTAAATCAGTACTAACAAATTCTAAAGAAATATCTTCTTTCTCTACATGATCTCTAAGAAAATGGTATCTTATTTTTATATGCTTTGTTCTACTATGAGAAACAGGATTATGAGCAATAGAAATAGCACTAGTAGAATCACATATTAATGGAGTTCTACTTACCTGAATACCATAATCTTCTAACTGATATTGTATCCACAATAGTTGTGCACAGCAACTTCCAGCAGTAACATACTCAGACTCAGCTGTGGATATTGCCACACTGGTCTGCTTCTTACAGCTCCAAGACACCAATCTTCCTCCTAGAAATTGACAAGTGCCTATTGTACTTTTCCTATTTACTTTGCAACCTACAAAGTCTGCATCTGAATAGCCCATTAGTAGAAAATCTCTAGTCCTAGGATACCAAAGGCCTAGATTAGGTGTGCCCTTAAGATATCTCAAAATCCTTTTGACAGCAGCAAGATGAGATTCTTTAGGGTAGGATTGGTACCTAGCACGGACACATGTAGCATACATGATATCTGGTCTACTAGAAGTCAGATATAGGAGGGAGCCAACTATTCCTCTATACAAAGTTTCATCTACAGGTTTCCCTACATCATCTTTGTTAAGAGATACACTTGTCCCCAATGGAGTTATCATGGTAGTGGATGACTCCATACCATACTTCTTAATTAACTCCAGGGTGAACTTAGACTGTGATATGGACAAGCCATCATCAGTCTATCTTACTTGGAGACCCAAGAAGAACTTAAGTTATCCCATACTACTCATTTTAAATTTCCCTTGCATAAGTTTTGCAAACTTTCTGCAAAGGTTACTTTCAGTAGAACCAAATATTATGTCATCAACATATATTTGGACTAGGATGATCTTTCCTTTGGATTCTCTAAGGAATAGAGTCTTGTCTATTTTCCCCCTTGAGAATTTATTCTCAATGAGGAAATTAGACAGGGTTTCATACCAAGCCCTTGAAGCTTGTTTTAAGCCATACAAATCTTTCCTAAGTCTATAGACATAAGTAGGATTGAGTGGATAAACAAAACCTGAGGGATGCTCTACATAGACCTCCTCTTTTAAGTCTCCATTTAAGAATGCAGACTTAACATCCGTCTAGAACACTTTGAAGCCTTGAAATGCTGCATAGGCTAGGAATAGCCTGATACCTTCCAACCTAGCCACTGGAGCAAAAGTCTGATCAAAGTCTATGCGCTCCTCCTATATGTATCCTTTGGAAACTAGTCTTGCCTTGTTCATCACTATGATCCCACTCTCATCAAGCTTGTTTCTATAAATCCACTTTGTCCCTATGACATTGTGGCCCTTTGGTTTTGGAACCAAATCCCAGACCTTGCACCTTCTGAATTGATTTAGCTCCTCATGCATAGCATCAATCCAGTGAGAGTCTTGTATTGCTTCTTCAAATCTCTTGCGTTCCACTTGAGATAAGAAGCTAGAGCAAAGAACTGTGTTCAAGTTCCTGCTACTTGTTTGTACTCCTTGTCTTGGATCACAAATGATCCGGTGTGCAGGATGATCCTTCAACTGTCTAACTGCTGGAGGTAATCTATCAACAGTTTGACCTTCTCCAATCTCTTCATTATGCTGCATCTCATGGTCTTCATTAGCATCTTGAGTGTCTTGTACTCCCCCTGTACAGCAAGTACCATTTTCCTCATTCTACATTGCAGTTGGAACTTCTCTGATAGTAAGCCGGTCCATCTTCTGCTGTATACCTGTGGAGCTACAAGAACTACATGGCAACTCACTGTTAATAAGTCTAGTTTCATCAAAGATGACATGAACTGACTCTTCTACAACTTGAGTAGCCAAACTGTAGACCCTATAAGCCTTACTATTGTTGTTATACCCAACAGATATCCCATCTTGGGATTTGGCAACAAACTTAGTTAGGTGAGATTTGCCATTGTTAAGCACATAACATTTGCAACCAAAGATCCTAAAATAGGATAAGTTTGGTTTTCTGCCCTTCATAACCTCATAGGGTGTCTTTTGGTGATGGAAGCCCTATTGAGCAAATGGCATGCAGTGTTTACTGCGTCAGCCCAAAAATATTCTTGGAGAGTAGTGTCACTCAATAGAGTTCTTCCAGCCTCAATCAATGTCCTATTCTTTCTCTCAATAATGCCATTTTGCTGCGATGTTCTAGGTGAGGAGAATTCCTACAGAATCCCAAATTCTTTACACAGCCTTGTCGTACTTTCAGATTGGAATTCAGTTCCATGGTCACTTCTGATTTTGACCACTGAACTATCTAATTCATTCTGAATTTATTTG
The DNA here is from genome assembly GCA_039583875.1 of Platanthera guangdongensis. NCBI lineage: Eukaryota > Viridiplantae > Streptophyta > Magnoliopsida > Asparagales > Orchidaceae > Platanthera > Platanthera guangdongensis. The sequence goes on along the minus strand of CM077149.1, from coordinate 63,401,662 downwards.
ACAAAATTGTAGAAGACCTTTGGGGTTTCAGATTTCTGTCTCAGAAAGAATACCCATGAGAATCTAGAATAGTCATCTACAACCACAAAAGTATAGACCTTCCTACCTAGGCTCTGAACTGGCATATGACTAAATAAATCCATATATAAGAGGTACAAGCACCTCACTGAATCCTTGGTTTCAAGGCTATGAAAGGAGGATCTAGTCTGCTTTCCTTTTTGACAAGATGAACATATTCCATCATTATAACACTTAACTTAAGGACCATTCCTCACTAAATCTTTACTAAAGAGGTTGCCAATTGTCTTGTATTTAAGATGGGCTAGCCTCTTGTGTCATTTGACACAATGAGAGACTTTCTCATCAACCACAAGATATATAGGAGAATTCTTATTCTCACACACAAAATCTAGGCAATACACATTTCTTTTTCTCTATCCAGTTAATATGACTTTTTGATCACTTGACCTCTTGATATGACACCCATTCTTGACAAATGAAATGTCATATCCGAGATCACTCAGCTAGCTTATGCTTATTAGGTTATGTTTCAATCCCTTTACATAGACCACTTGAGTGATTGTAATTGAGTGTTTAGAAATGTTACCAATATCTTTGATGACTCCCTTTTCAGAACCACCAAAGATTACTTTAGGCCCATTCAGCATAGGTGAGTGGTCCTTCAACAATCCCCTTGTTCCAGTCATGTTCCTGGAACATCCACTGTCCAAGTACCATATAGGGGCATGGCAACTTGGACTCACCTGCAACAAAGTTTACTTAACCGTAGAACCCAAATAACTTTTGGGTCCTTGGTTCAGGTTAGTCTGAAACCTAACAAATCTGCCTGCAGCTCTTCTAACAGGCAGATTGCTATTCTCCTTGACACTGGTATTGTGCCAACAGTCTAAGACATAATGGCCTATCTTGCCACAGCACCAGCACTCAAACTTATTTTACCTCTTTTTAGATATAATGTTAGCTGTATTGTTTGCAGCAGGTCTTTTGTTTTGTGCTAGGGCTTTGCCTTTCTTATTGGACTGTGCAGCCATGTAGTTTCCGTAAAGCCTATTCCTGCCTTACCCTTTTGTGACACAAAGTCATCTATTAAGGGTAGGATAGATTTTGGCTTAGAGAAACTAGCCACAATCTCCTTCTCTTTCTGAAGTCTGTTTTCCAGACTTTTAATCTGATCATTCTTGAATGTGATTGTTCCAATTTGAATAACAGTTATGTTCTTCAATTTGGCAATCTCATTCATCGTTTGATCCAGCAACTTCTCTGAATCAGATGCAGCCAACTTAAGAGCTGCAATTTCCTTAGCCTGATTTTTGGCCAGGTTTTTGCTTCTCTTAAGTGCCTGCAATAAATCCTCATATTCATCTATTAGCTGATGAATATCTCCTTCAGAATTAGACCCATCTTCATCTCTTGATAGAGATGCATCTGATTCTGACCCAGTGAAGTAATTGGAATCTACAGATACATATTTTACCTTATTGGGGCGAGGCTGATCCTGACACTTGTCTTCTTCAGACACAACCATCAGTTCTTTGCACTGATGGTCTTCCTGCTCATAGATAGAGTCCAGTAATTGCATGAACTCATCCTCTTCTTCTACAAACAGACCTATATATGCCTCAGCCTCAGATTCAGACTCTGAAGTTGATTGATCTGTCAAACTTTTCTCTTTCTCAGCAACCAAGGATTTCTCCTACTTGCTCTTGTGCTGAGACTTCTTTCTATTAGCTGACTCCTTCCTTTTGTCTGGACAGTCAGCCATAACATGTCCAGCTTTGTTGCAGTAATAGCATATGATCTTGGATGTAGTTGACTTGCCAGGCTTTGTCTCATTCTTGTCCTTCCTAGATGATTTCCTCTTCTGATAATAGTCATCCTTGGTCTGAGATGTGGAAGGCTTAGAATTCCACTGCTTCATCTTTAAGATTCTCTGGAACTGGCTTGTGAATGTTGCAAAGTATTCATCAGAATTACTGTTATCTGTACCGTGATTATCAGAATTTTCTAAAAACACTTTTGCATCCTTCTTAGGAGATGATGTAGACATTCTCCTATTCTTCCTTGTGGCTTCTACCTTGAAGGCCACATACTTTTCCCTATAGTCACCCTTGGTATTTTTCTCTTCCTCCTTTCTGGCTAATAGCTGCATCTCATAAGACAGCAATTTTCCAAACAAGGTTGGAGGAGAAATCTCACCCAATCTGGCCACTTCCCTTATGACGCAGATCTTTGTATCCCAATCCTTAGTCAAAGACGTAAGGAATTTATCATTCAGCTCATAAGTACTGAATAATCTTCCATAAGACATGAGTTCATTGACAATCCTATAGAACTTCTTATAACATTCAGTTATACTTTCAGACTTGGCTTTTCTGAAACTCTCATATTCTTGATTAAGCATAGACTTTCTATCTTGCCTAACCTCTTTAGAACCCTCCATGTAGACAATCAATGTGTCCCACATCTCCTTGAAGGCTTTGCAGTGAATTAGATTAAGGAATGTTGAATCATCAATGACACTTACTATAATATTTTGTGCTCTTTTATCCATTGCACACAGATTTTATTGTGGTTCCCCAAGGTCTGGGAACATTCACTTTCCCCCTTCTCCTATCTAGCAGTGTGCTAGATTCAGCCTAACTTCTTCTATTCACCTCAGATCCTCAGATCTTACAGCAGCTCAGAACCCAAACAAGTCTCCTACAACTCAGTGTGAGTCCACACTCCTACAACTCAGGCAATCTGCCCTACCCCAGCTTTCAACAAGGCCTACAACTCAGAGATCACAATCTCCTATAACTCAGGCTCACAACCCTACCTCAGCCTTCAACAAGGTCTACCACTCAGAGAAAATAATCTCCTGCAACTCAGCCTTTATAAACACAGGCTTACAACTCAGATCTTATAAAGATCCTACAGAAAATACATTTAACAATGTATTTTACCACCACCCTGGTAGAGAGAGAAAGTATGGATGGTTTCTTGATCAGTTCTTGGAAGAATCTGATGCCAGAGAACAACCACTCTTAGCTTTCTTCAAAGCTTCTTGAATCTGAACTCAGTAGGATTGAACTCCTTTGAAGTTAAACTTCAATCAGCTTCTTTCTTGAAATTCAGATCTCAATCTGAATCCTTCTTGGCAGACTTATTCAGGATCTGCACTTGAGGGACTTGTTGATATAAGTCCCTTTCTTAACTTCAAAAGATGGAGCTCTCTCTCTCTCCAAATTCTTCTTAGATCTTCTGATGAAAATCTTCTTCTATTTTTCTGTAACTGTATGTGTATATATTCTTTCCTCTCAAATCTGTCTTTCTTTCCAAGGAAAAATGCCTTTATATAGACTTTCTCCATGGTAAGTGGCTGATCCAGTTTCTAACAAACTTCTGACAGCTCTGACAGTTGAAGTAGACCGGTTGGTAATGGCAGCTGTCAAGTCATCCAGTCACTTCTTGAAACTTTGTCTCTGTCAGCAAAGTGTCGAGACTGAACTTCATCATGTGTCGACACAAGTAGACTAAGTGTCGACACAAGCCTTGGTGGTGTCGACACAGCTCCTTTGGTGCTGACACTACTTCTCGACACAACATCTGTAGAATGTGTCGACACTAATTCTGTGTGTCGACACAATCACTTCTTCTCTTTAACTTTGTTGAAACTCTATTGTGTGTCGACACAAGTTCTGTGTGTCGACACTGCTTCTTTGTGTCGACTCAGTTGATGTCGACAAAGTCTTCTGTGTGTTGACTCAGTTGATGTCGACAAAGTCTTCTGTGTGTCGACTCAGTTGATGTAGACAAAGTCTTCTGTGTGTCGACACTGCCACTGTGTGTCGACACAGTTGATGTCGACTAAGCTTTTCTGTGTGTCAACACTGCTTCTGTATGTCGACATAGTTGATGTCGAGTAAGCTTCTCTGTGTGTCAATACTGCCTCTGTATGTCGACACAGTTGATGTCGACTAAGCTTATCTATGTGTCAACACTGCCTCTGTATGTTGACACAGTTTCTTCAGGTGTCGACACAGCCTTTTCAAGTGTCGACACAATTAACTCCAAGTGTCGACACAACTTTTCTCTAATGTCGACACAAGCCTTCATAAGTGTCGACACAGCTTCTTCTGGTGTCGATATATGGACATAGAAACTTTTTCCTGCATTCTTGCATTTTCTTAACCTGCACATATAAACTCAAAACAACATCAAATACACCTTGATGCATATGATTGAGTAAGGTGAGGCTTCTTCAAATCTGGTACACATTTTCCAATGTACCCAACACCCAGTACCCCTATAATAATAGTTGAAGGGCTATAATGACATTTTTAGCCTAAATCCAGAAATTCATAATTTTTCTAATTTATCTGATAATTTATTTATTTATTCTAGTAATCCAAAAATCCAAGTTTGAACACGAAGTACCCATTTCAGATAAGCAAATTCTCTACAGGTCTATCCATCTCTAAATCCTCTAAGATTCATATCAGAGGGCTGGGGCTACCCTAGCATCATTTCTAACAAGTTGCAAGATGTAACACCCCCTATCCGTCGCATAGCATATAGCAGTAGGTCCAGCCAGGGCCCTACGCCATATACCACAGACAGACCGGGTGGTTACTCATGGAAACCATCCAACCAATCTTTACGTCCTACACAGAGCATTCTAGCGGAAGCATTTTATAAGTTGAAAGTAAGAACCCAGCACAAAGAGCACGAATGTCCACTAAAATACCAAATAGGAATGTAGTACATACACAAGTACTGGCCTTAAGATCTTACAAAATCGTTTACTTAATATTACATGATTTACAAACCACGACACGCAGGCCGGTCATACATGAATAAAAGTAGTAAACACTCCAATTAGGCCTTCGAGGGCCGGCTTCGCAATTTGGGCTTTAGCCCGCTATTGACCGCTTGGTCTAGCAGCAGCTGCAAGCAACAAAACCACCGCACGGTGGCAAACAAAGGCAACGGTCAATAATGCTGACCAAATTATAACGATCTCGCCCCCAACTCGGGGCGGCGATGCTCCTTCCCTGCATTTTATTAGCGTAAGCGAGCAGTGAATAAATAACTCACGATGTTGCGAGGCACACCGTGAAGCCGCACTATATTATCCAACAAAAAATCATATAACCCGGTTATGTTCAAGTTGACCCTCAGGCCACCAAGTTGGCAAGATCATGCATCCGCCCAGTTTTCCGGGTGCACCTTTGGGTTAATCCCCAAGGCTCCCAGTTGCAATCTACCACGTAGAAAACCCGAAAAACAAACAATCGCACGGAGTCTTCTCCGGCATTTATGCAATGCAACATCACCGATCCAGACCAACATGTCCGGTAGGCTTCACACATCATGTCTATGTCCATTCTCGCTTACGAACTCTACACAATGGGGACTTTACATATCTACATGAAGGAACGCCTCCAACTCACCGCAAACTCGCGAGAGCGGGCTTCCTTTGCAAAGAAGGAGAGCTTCACATGCTCAAGAATAGAATCGTTACCCTAGCGTTCTTCCTTGGTGCCATGGAAAAGTAAGCAGATGAAAAGCACCGCACTCTCTTTGCCTCCGTACATCCGAAGTTGGCTCGCGATTTGGAGCTTCGAAGCTCCTCCAATGGCTGGATATAGCTTCTTCTTCCTCCTTTGCTCTCCTCTCTCTCTAGACTTTAGAAATGGAACCACTCAAGTAAGAATGAGAGTTTCAATGGCCCAATCCCGGGTATATCCCAGTAGGAACAACCCCCTACCGTCGTATCCCAAACTAAGGGAACGAATGGCTACGATTCGTAGCTGAAAAGTAAAATCTGGGCCGAACACGGCCTGGCACACGCCTGTGTCCAGGGTCGTGTCCCTCATTCTCCGTCAAAATCGACACGCCTGGAACACCACACGGGCATCCAACACGCCCGTGTTCGACCTGACACGCCCGTGTTCCAACTGACACGGCCGTGTGGTCGGCCGTGTGCCCCCATCGACACAGCCCCGAAAATAACCCGAGACTCACACGGGTATTGATCATGCCCGTGTCCTAGACCGTGTCTACTCGAACACGCCTGGGCTCCAGGCCGTGTTCACGGTCTCGACACTTCGTCGAGCGAAGTTCGTCGACCACATGATACTGCCTTGGACACGCCCGTGTCATAGGCCGTGTGCCTTGTCTCGACACATCGTCGAGTAAATTCGTTGACTTGCTGACACGGCCTTGGACACGCCCGTGTCCTAGGCCGCGTGCCTTGTCTTGACACTTCATCAAGCAAAATTCGTCGACTCCCCTGGCCGATCGTCGACACGGGCTCGACGCGCCTTGAGACACGCCTGTGTCTCAGGCCGTGTTCTCTTCTTGACGTTCGTCGACTCCAAAATCGTCGACCTCTCGACCAAATCGTCGACTCCAGCCTGACACGCCCTGGGACATGCCTGTGTCCCAGGCCATGTGCCTCCTGCCAAATTCCAAATCTGGCCCAAAACGTCCCCCGTCGCTCTTTTGAGTTTCGGGGCGTTACAACTCTCCCCCTCTTAAAAGAATTTCTTCCACGAAATTATATAAAGGAAAGACATGTACAAAATTAAATTGTGCCTGAGCGGAACAACTCTGGATACTTGTCAAGCATAGTCTGCTCTCGTTCCCAAGAGAGCTCCTCTCGACCGCAATTGTCCCATCGGATCTTGACCATCCTGATCTCTTTATTGCGTAGCCGCTTAACCTCCGAGTCCTCAATCCGCACGGGCTTGACTTTTGTCGTCAACCCACTATCCACCGGCACTTGATCAACCGCGATCACTTGCGAAGTCTCTTGCACCGCCTTCCGTAGCACCAAAATATGGAATACATCATGTAAACCACTGAGCTCCACTGAAAGCTTCAACCGATAGGCTGCTTCACCAACTCGCTCAAAAACCTCAAACGTTCCAAGGTACCTCGGGCTTAACTTTTCCAATAGTCGCACCCGCGAGACACCCTTGAACGGTTTGATCTTTAAGTACACATAGTCGCCCACAGCGAACTCCACATTCCTGTGCTTGGCATTATAGCACTTCGCCTGACGTTCTTGAGCAATTAGCAACCTCTCCCGAATGGTACGAACCAAAGACGTAGCATCTTCCACCTCTTGGCACTTGTACAACTTTGACTCACCCATTTCTTACCAAGACAACGACGTGCGACATCTTCTACCATATAGTGCCTCGAAGGGCGCCACTTGAATACTCGCTTGGTAGCTATTGTTGTACGCAAACTCAAACAAATAAAGATGTTCTTCCCATTATTTTCCAAAGTCAAAGACACACATGCAGAGCATGTCTTCCATAGTTCTATTGACCCTCTCGATCTGCCCATCTGTTTGCGGATGGAAATCTTTGCTGAATTTTAACTTTGTTCCCAACATTTGCTGCACAAGCCTCCAATCATTGGACGTGAACCGCCCATCTCGGTCACTCACGATGCTACGAGGTACACCGTGAATCCGCACTATATTATCCACATATAGTTTTGCAAACTTCTCGACCAGATCATCCTTCCTATGCGGAATGAAATGCGACAGCTTCGTTAGTCGATCTACGACCACCCAAATGGCGTCATTCCCCTTTTGCGACCTTGGCAAACCGTGCACAAATTCCATAGAGATGTCGTTGAATTTCCACTCCGGAATAGGTAAGGACTTCAGAAATCCTCCCGGCCTTTGGCACTCCTCCTTCACCAAGGCGCAAGTTTGTCACTTCGCCACATAGAGCGCCACATCCTTCTTCAAACCCAGCCACCAAAACAGTTTCTTTACATCGCGGTACATCTTCGTGCTCCCCGGGTGAATCGAGTACTTGGTATGGTGTGCCTCGTACAACAATTCCACCCGCAAATTGCCCACACTTGGGACACACAGACGACTGTCTTTCCAAAGCAATCTGTCCTCCAAAATGAATTGGGAATCTGAACCATCCAGAGCCTCTACCATGAACTGCTTCATATGGACATCCGTATCCAGATCTTGTCGAATCCGATCAGCCAGGTCATATTAGACTTCAGTCCAATTCAGTACTGCTTTAGAACTTGATTGATTATCCACACAAACAATCTCCAACACCTCCAACTCCCGAACCAACCGCTCGTCATGGATCGACAGCCAATTGGCTTGAGCTGGGGCTCGACGACTAAATGCATCCGCAACCGCATTGCCCTTACCAGGCACGTAGTGGATCTTGAATGTATAGTCCCCCAGGAACTCCATCTATCTACGCTGCCGCATATTCAGATCTTTCTGATCAATCAGATACTTCAGGCTCTTATGATCGGTGTAGATATTAATCTTCACACCGTACAAATAGTGTCTCCATAGCTTCAAGGCAAAAATCACGGCCGCTAACTCCAATTCATGGACCGGATAATTCCTCTCATGCACTTTGAGCTGTCTCGAGCCATAATCTATTACACTTCCGTGTTGTAGTAGCACGCAACCCAAACCACTGCCCGAAGCGTCGGTATAAATCTCATAGCCTTCGGTACCACTCGGCGAACTCAGCAAAGGCGTCATGGTCAACCGACATTTCAACTCCTCAAAAGCTCATGCGCACTACGACATCCAAAGAAACTTCTGCTCCTTCCTCGTCAAAGTAGTGAGAGGTAACGCTATCCGCGAGAAGTTCTCTACGAAGCGCCTATAATAGTCGTCAAGCCCCAGAAAGCTCCGGACTTCCGCTACCATAGAAAGCTCAAGCCACTCCCGTATCGCAATAATCTTTGCCGGATCCACCGCAATACCCTTTCCACTCACTATATGACCGAGGAACGCCACTGAGGATAACCAAAACTCGCACTTCGAGAAATTGGCATTCAATTGATTCCTCCTTAGTGTCTCCAAAAACAAATGTAGATGCTTGAAGTGATCTTCCTCACTCTGCGAGTACACCAAAATATCGTCGATGAAGACGATCAGAAAATGATCCAAGTACTCCCTGAAGGTCCTGTTCATCAAATCCATGAACACTAATGGCGCATTAGTCAGCCCAAATGGCATGTCCGTAAACTCGTAATGCCCGTATCTCATACTGAACGCTGTCTTTGGGATATCACTTTCCCTTATCCGCAGCTGGTAGTACCCGGACTTGAGGTCCAACTTCGAGTATACCATCGACCCGACCAACTGATCAAAAAGATCATCGATCCAGGGATCGGGTACTTGTTCTTCTCCGTCAACTTGTTGAGCTCCTGATAATCAATACATAGCCTCAAGCTTCCGTCCTTCTTCTTAACAAAGAGGACCGCGCGCTCCAAGGTGAAGAACTTTGGCGCACATACCCCTTCTCCAACAACTCTTGTAGTTGCACCTTCAACTCTGCCATTTCCTTAGGCGCTAGCCGATAAGGAGATCGTGACACAGGATTTGCACCTGGCACTACCTCAATCGTGAAATCTATCTCCCGTTGCGGCGGGGCTCCAGGAAGATCTCTAGGGAACACATCAGGGTACTCTGATACCACTGAAATACTATCCAACGAGGGATTCGTCTTCGCAACCTCCACTAGTGTAAAGAACAGTTCTGCACCGGCACGAACCGCCTTCACCACCTGAAGAGCAGACATCAACATCTTGCTCGACCCCTTTAAGCCCGTAAAAGTCGTCTCGCGACTTGCTCCCAACTTGACTTCCTTGCGACTGCAATCAATATAGTCTTGCTGCTCCGAGAGCCAGTCCATGCCAAATATAACGTCGAACTCCACCAATGGAAATAACGACGCTTGCAGATCGAACTCCTGATTTCCAATACGAATCTTAACATCGCAGATCCTATCCGCGCGCATTGAACACTCATTGGGCAACAACACATCCAACTTATCCTTCGCCATCGAAGAAGGGACTCCGATGCGTGATATAAATCCTTCGGACAAGAAGGAGTGTGAAGCTCCCGTATCGAAGAGTGCTCTTGCCGGATTTTCACAAGCAGTGGTAAGGTAATAGGTACATAACAAGTATTTAAAGAAATTAACTTGCTATAAAATAAACCGTACCTGTCACTACATCTGCCTGTTTGATGGCCTCCTGTTGGCCAAGATTGTATACCCTTGGTTTGGCCGGAGCATAGTGGGACGCGGTTGACTCCACCGCCTTGCCCTTCTTTTCATAAGTCGCTCCCGGCTTCCTTTCAGACTTGGGACATCCGCTCCAACAGTCACGGGCAAATTGCCCCGGCTTCCCACAAGTAAAACACGCACCCGGGGTTCGACGCGTAGATGCCCCAGAAGCACCAGACGAAGCTGGACCCGTTGTCCTATGCTTCTTGAAGAACCTTTGATAGCCGGACTTTGAAGCAGTCGGCACTTTGAACCCAGACTTCTTCTCACCAATGCTCTTCTTCTCTTGAACATTTTTCATGTCCTTTTCCAAGGACCGGGCCGTGTTGACCAAGGTCAAGAAGCCCTGCGTCATCGGCCCCGAGAGTAGTAACCTCAACTCATCTCCCAACCCTTCGTATAATCGATTCGTATTGCGCTCCTCATCCATAATTTTGGAGCTAGCATATCGACTCAAACGAGTAAACGCGTGGAGATACTCATCTACGGTACTGTCCCCTTGAACCAATTTCAGGAACTCGTTCTCCAACGCTATCCTTTGCGCCAAAGGGAGGTATCTCGCCAAGAACAATCTCGAGAACTCCTCCATAGAGACATCAACAAGTTGCCTACCTCTCAAACGATGTAGCTCCAATCCTTCCCACCACATTCTCGCTTCACCGTCCAAAAGAAACGTAGCAATGGTGGTCATTTGCCACTCCTCCGTCTCTGTTGCTGTCATGACTCTCTTCACACTGGAGAGCCAGTCTTCAGCTTGAGATGGGGTTCCCAACCCCGAGAATACCGGAGGATTAAAGCTCATTACATGCTTAAGCTATCTCTCGGTTGCCCTCCTTGGCACCACCGGTTCCTCTACCACCTACTCCACTCTTCGCTGCTCAGCCGCTTGCAGGGGTACCTTCTCCATCGCAGGAGCGGGCTGCTGCATTTGCCTTGCAGGCTGCGCATTAATCATGGCTAACACTGCTTCGGCCACCACTCGTATGGTCTCAGCCGATAGCGGTGTTGCAGGAGCTTCATTAGGTGCACTGCTAGCCTCAGAAACTCGACGTTCCGACGGCCCAGCAACACTTCTGGTCACCTATAGTGGTACAAAACACCGTTAAACGACCAAATAAAATTGCAAACAACAATTATAGGAACACACAGGTTCCCCAAACACGTGTATTTTCATTCCTAAGTGGACATTCATGGGTTCTTTTCCTGTTATAACGATGACGCACATATAGGTGCTCACCACCCCTTAAAACGAATTCGTTCACAAATTCATTTTAAGCCCGACCAAAACCAGTAGTCTGATACCAAATTGTAACACCCCCTATCTGTCGTATAGCATATAGCAGTAGGTCCGGTCGGGGCCCGACGCCATATACCACAGACAGACCGGGTGGTTACTCATGGAAACCATCCAACCAATCTTTACATCCTACACAAAGCATTCTAGCGGAAGCAGTTTATAAGTTGCAATTCAGAACCCAGCACAAAGAGCGCGAATGTCCACTAAATACCAAATAGGAATGTAGTACATACACAAGTACTGGCCTTAAGGTCTTACAAAATCGTTTACTTAATATAACATGATTTACAAACCACGGCACGTAGGCCGATCATACATGAATAAAAGTAGTAAACACTCCAATTAGGCCTTCGAGGGCCGGCTTTGCAATTTGGGCTTTAGCCTGCTATTGACCGCTTGGTCCAGCAGCACATGCAAGCAACAAAACCACCGCACGGTGGCAAATAAAGGCAACGGCAGCAATGCTGACCAAATTAAAACGTTCCCGCCCCCAACTCGTGGCGGCGATGCTCCTTCCCTGCATTTTATTAGCGTAAGCGAGCAGTGTATAAATATTCATTTCATCACAGGCGTAGGCTCACACGGCCACACACCCCGTGCACTCAGGGCACATTCTCGGTGAACACAGTCAAAGTCTACCGACTCACCACCGTCCCTTTGGACGACCCAAATAATGAGCAATTTGTCTTCACGGCATGGGTCACGGTAATTAAAACCATAGACCGCCGAAGACCCTCATCTATGCAAATGGCAAGTGCCACGTAACCTTAGGTCTCTTTAACCGAACGACATAGAATGGGTACGGTTCCATCTAACCCGTGCTCACATCGCAACGGTAATTTAAACCATATGCGCAGGTCAAACTTCTCCCGAGTCCCGTTTCCAACACAAAATCACATAACCCGGTTATATTCAAGTTGGCTCTCAGGCCACCAAGTTAGCAAGATCACGCATCCGCCCAGTTTTCCGGGTGCACCTTTGGGTTAATCCCCAAGGCTCCCTGTTGCAATCTACCGCGTAGAAAACCCGAAAAACAAACAATCGCACGGAGTCTTCTCTGGCATTTATGCAATGCAACATCACTGATCCAGACCAACATGTCCGGGTAGGCTTCACACATCATTCCTATGTCCGTTCTCGCTTACAGACTCTACACAATGGGGACTTTACATATCTACCTGAAGGAACGCGTCCAACTCACCGCAAACTCGCGAGAGCGGGCTTCCTATGCAAAGAAGGAGAGCTTCACATGCTCAAGAAGAGAATCATTACCCTAGCGTTCTTCCTTGGCGCCATGGAAAAGTAAGCAGATGAAAATCACCGCACTCTCTTTGCCTCCATAGATCCGAAGTCGGCTCGTGATTTGGAGCTTCGAAGCTCCTCCAATGGCCGAATCTAGCTTCTTCTTCCTCCTTTGCTCTCCTCTCTCTCTAGACTTTAGAAAGGGAACTACTTAAGTAAGAATGAGGATTTCAAAGGCCCAATCCCGAGTATATCCCAGGAGGAACAACCCCCAACCGTCGGATCCCAAACTAAGGGAATGAATGGCTACGATTCGTCACTGAAAAGTAAAATCTGGGCCGAACACGATCTTGCACACGCCCGTGTCCAGGGCCGTGTCCCTCATTCGCCGTCAAAATCGACGCGCCTGGAACACCACACGGGCATCCAACACGCCTGTGTTTGACCTGACATGCTCGTGTTCCAACTGACACGGCCGTGTGGTCGGCCGTGTGCCCCCATCGACACAGCCCCGAAAACAACCCGAGACTCACACGGGTATTGGACACGCACGTGTCCTACCCCATGTCTACTCGAACACACCTGGGCTCCAGGCCGTGTTCACGGTCTCGACAGTTCGTCGAGCGAAGTTCGTCGACCACGACACAGCCTTGGAGACGCCCGTGTCCTAGGCCTTGTGCCATGTCTCGACACATCGTCGAGCGAATTCGTCAACTTGCTGACACGGCCTTAGACACGCCCGTGACCTAGGTCGTGTGCCTTGTCTCGACACTTCGTCGAGCAAAATTCGTCGACTCCCCGGGCCGATCATCGACACGGGCTCGACACGCCCTGAGACACGCCTGTGTCTCATGCCGTGTTCTCTGCTCGACGATCTTCGATTCCAAAATCGTCGACCTCTCGACCAAATCGTCGACTCTAGCCTGATACGCCCTGGGACACGCCCGTGTCCCAGGCCGTGTGCCTCCTGCCAGATTCCAAATCTGGCCCAAAATGTCCCTCGTAGCTCTTTTGAGTTTCGGGGTGTTACACAAGATCACACTGGGGCATGTGAACCCATGCCCTTCACAACACTCAAGTGCCCCTCCTTAGGGTTTGAGTTTGGATCCCTGGGAAAAATTGCCCTAAAGCACCCCATAATCCCTATGAGTGAATCTAAGGTTATGTCAAGTCAGTGGTCAAAATCCCAACCTCTGTTGAGGTGATTAAACCACTCAACCTCAAGGTGCACTTTTTACTTAAGAACCCCTCATTAAGGTAAAATTTGGGTTAGCTCATTTCCTATCCAAAACACATCCAAATGAGGTGAATAATTATACAGAGAGATATCATGAGGCCAGGGACCACTACCAAAATTCAGGAGGGTTTGGAGGTAGTTAGGCCACATAATTAATTTGCCCTAGTATTATTAAAAATATATAAAAATCATAGACAAAGTATCTCCTAAAATTCCCATTTTTGTACAGTCCCTTGATATAGCTAAGGGTGACCCCCTACCCAAATTTCAGGTCATTTGGACAAGGGATGAAGAGTTGGCACCCTTTTTAGTTTCTGGATAGCCCTAGGTATAGGTCCCACCAAAATGGGTGCCCTAGTCCAACCAGAGGTCCTAATTGGTTCAAATTAATTTTGAATTAAATTAGACACTTAGGGCTACAAACTTCATGTTGGTGACTTTTTCAGTAGAGGAGACTAGGTATTTTTAAAAATTAAAACCATCCCTAGCAAAAAGTGTGACAGAAATGATATAGAAATGAAAATTAAATGATTGTTATCAAAACTAGCGCACGAATCTTTGCGTGGATCCAGTGGCCCGGGCTCATCATCTATCTCCAGCCAATGGCTGAGATAGCCCGAGCCTGGAGACACTTCCAATTGCCGTTGACGTCCATTCCGGCACTTCCCCTGCCGGCCACTGCCACCAACACCTCCACCGATGTGGTGGCTATCGACTGGAGGCGTCACAACCGCCGGAGGTGCGCATTCTGGCTGTTTTAGCAAGAAAATTGTCAGCCCAAAACCATGAAAACTAGGAATTGGTTCGGGTTCATTTGAGCCCGAACCTTGGACCTAAACATTGCAATGATCTAGCCATGAGGTAAGGAGACGAGGAGGACCTTGCCGGCGGCCTGAAGTCGAGAAGATCGCCGGAAAGCCATTTCTGAAGGTGGCGTCGCTCGGTTTCTGCAACTGCACAATGGGGGGCTAGATTTCTTCAGGTAAGGATTGGGAAAGCCTTCTCTCGACCCACTGATGCTGTTTAAAGCCTCAGTTGGGGAGTGGAGGGGCTGGATTATCAATGCCCATTAAAGCCATTAATGGCTAGGCTCGGCCATGGAGGAGGGGCTGAACCAGGGATCAATCCAGCCTGGAAATGGATGGAAATTACTGCTCTTCCCCCGCAGAGTTGAATCCAGCCGTTTAGAAGGGAAGGGAAGGTCAAATGCTTCAATGGCCATTAATGGCCATTGAAGGCATTTTTTTGTCCATGGCATAGTGCACTGTTCCGGCCATGGACAACCTCCAAACTGTCTCCCTGGTCTTCCTGAAGTGAATGTGGTATTTTGTCAGCCAATGAGGAGTGGCCTTTGGCCTCCTTGGCCATGAATGACACCCTTTCACCTTTCTCTCTCTCCTCCATTAAAATGAGGTTGAGGTTTTCTCTCTCTTAGTCATCTAGGTTGACTATGCTGACTTCTCCAACCTATTGGCAGCCCACTCATTCATAATTTTCATGATATTAAGGCCAGCCCAAAAGGGAAAGAGCGCTTGAGCTTGGGTTAGCCCATTTGAGCTAAGTTTGACTTAATCTTGATTAGGGTTGACCTAGGTCAAATTGACCTTTTCTGTTACCATCATTGGGTCTTTGGTGATCTATTGGGCTCCCCTAGGGTCTATGTAGGGATTGGTAGGGTTGACTTGGCACTTTGGAGGTCACCTGCCCTTAGGAAAGGTACTTTGCCCAAATTAAGGTTAGGGTTGACTTTGGTCAATTTAGCCACTAGGGCTGACCCCAATGGGTCCTTGGTGACCCTGGACCTCACCTTAGGGTTAGGGGGTATAAATGGGGTCCACCTGGCTAGGGGATGGTCAATTGACCCAATATAGTTCAGTTTGACCCATTTAGTGCTAGATTTGACTTTGGTCAACTTAACCACCTTGACTGCCCTCCAAGGGTACTTAGTGATGCCTTTGACCCTATTTTAGGTCTAGGAAGACCCTAGTAGGGTTAGTTGGCTTAACTAGGACACACTGCCCTTAATTAGGGCACTTTGCCCAATTTAGGACTAGAGTGGTCCTAGATCAACTTTGCCACCCGAGTCATCTCCAATGGACCCTTAAGGTTCAGATGAACTTTACAATGGATTGGTGAGGCCATGGTGGGGTATTTAAGTCTTGGTGAAGCACCATGATCACCTTAACTAGGGTTCATAAATCTACTATTTGCATACCATAGTGGTCTCATCTACATCCCTAGGTCTACTTGGCCTCCTTGAGCTTCCTAGGGTTTTGTCATGACCTAGTCATGACAAAACCACTCCTAGGGGTCTAGTTGTTTGAGAGATGTTACATCCAAAGCCTGTCGAATCCGATCAGCTAGGTCATACTGAACTTCCGTCGAGTTCATTAGTGCTTCAGCACTCGACTGCTTGTCTACGCAAGAGATCTCCAACGTCTCCAACTACCGAACCAACGCCTCGTCATGGACTGACAACCAATTGGCTTGAGTTGGGGCCCTGCAGCTCAATGCATCCACAACTGCATTGTCTTTACCAGGTACGTAATGGATCTTGAAAGTATAGTCCCTCAAGAACTCCATCCATCTACGCTGCCGCATGTTCAAATCTTTCTGATCCAACAAATACTTCAGGCTCTTGTGGTCGGTATATATATCGACCTTTACCCCGTACAAGTAATGTCTCCACATCTTCAAGGCAATAATTATAGCCGCTAACTCCAAGTCATGGACCGAATAATTCCGCTCGTGCACTTTTATCTATCGCGAGCCATACGTTATAATGCTTCCATGATGCAGTAGCAGAGAAACCAAGCCACTACCCAAAGCATCATTATAGATGTCAAAACCTTCGGTCCCACTCGGCAAACTCAGCACAGGCACCGTGGTCAACCGACTCTTCAACTCCTCACAAGCTCGTACGCACTCCGACGTCCAAACGAACTTCTACTCCTTCCTCGTCAAAGTAGTGAGGGGTAACGCTATCCGCGAGATGTTCTCCACGAAGCGTCTATAGTAGCCGGCAAGCCCCAGAAAACTCCATACTTCCGCTACCGAAGACAACACAGTCCACTACCGTATAGAAACAATCGTCGCCGGATCCACCACAATGCCCTCTCCACTCACTATATGACCAAGGCACACCACTGAGGACAACCAAAATTTGCATTTGGAGAACTTGGCGTACAGTTGATTCCTCCTCAGCGTCTCTAACACCAAATGTAGATGCTTATAGTGATCCTCCTCACTTTGCGAGTACACCAATATATCATCGATGAAGACGATCACAAAGTGGTCTAGGTACTACCAGAAAGTCCTATTCATCAAATCCATGAACACCGATAGTGCATTAGTCAACCCAAAAGGCATGACCGTAAACTGGTAATTCTCGTATCTCGTACTGAATGCTGTCTTATGGATATCACTCTCCCTTATCCTCAGCTAATAATATCCAGAATTGAGATCCAACTTTGAGTACACCGTTGATCTGACTAACTGATCAAAAAGATCATCAATCCTCGGGATCAGGTACTTGTTCTTCTCCGTTAGCTTGTTCAACTCCCGATATTTAATACAAAGTCTCAAGCATCCATCCTTCTTCTTAATAAAGAGGACCGGTGTGCTCCAAGGCGATGAACTTGGACGCACATACCCCTGCTCCAACAACTCTTGTAGTTGAACCTTCAGCTCCGTCTTTTCCTTAGACGCTAGCCGATACGGAGAGCGTGACACAGATTTATCACTTGTCACTAGCTCGATGGTGAAATCAATCTCCCGCTGAGGCGGGGCTCCAGGAAGTTCGTCAGGGAACACATCAGGGTACTCGGATACCACTGAAATACTATCCAACATAGGCTTAGGCTTTGCAACATCCACTAGTGTAAAGAACAGCTCTGTTTCAGCACGAACCACCTTCACCACCTTAAGAGCAGACATCAAAGTATTGCTCGACCCTTTCAAGCCTGTAAAAGTCGTCTCACAACCTGTTCCCAACTTGACTTCTTTGCGACCGCAATCAATATAAGCTTGCTGCTCCGAGAGCCAGTCCATGTCAAATATTACGTCGAACTCCACCAGTGGTAGTAACAATGCTTGCAAATGGAATTCCTGACTCCCAATAAGGATCTTTATGCCACAGACTCTGACCGCACACATTGAGCACCCATTCGGAAACAACACATCCAGTTTGTCCTTTGCCATCGCAGTAGGTACTCCGATGCGCGATATGAATTTTTCGAACAAAAAGCAGTGCGATACACCCTTATCAAATGGTTCTCTCGCCAAATTATCACAAATCAAAACAAATTCTAGACAAGAAGTGGTAAGGTAACATGCGCATAACAAGTATTTAGAAATTAACTTGCTATAAATTTAAATCGTACATGTCACCACATCCACTTGCTTGATGGCCTCCTGTTTGCCAAGATTATAAACTCTTCATTGAGCCGGAGCATAATCGGCCGTGGTTGACTCCATCGCCTTGCCCTTCTCTTCATATGTTGCTCCTGGCTTCCTCTCGGACTTGGGACGTCCGCTCCAGTAGTCACGGGCAAAGTTCCCAGACTTTCCACAAGTAAAACATGCACCCGGTGTTAGACCCGTAGTCGCCCCAGAAGCACCAGAAGAGGGGGTTGGACCCGAGGTCCTAGCCTTCTTGTAGAACCTACGATAACCAGACTTCAAAGTAGTCGGCACTTTAAACTCCATCTTCTTATCACCAGAGCTTTTCTTTGCTTGCACATTCTTCAAGTCCTTCTCCAAAGACTGGGCCGTGTTGACCAGGGTCAAGAAGCCCTGTGTCATCGGCCCCGAGAGTAATAGCCTCAAGTCATCTCTCAGACCTTCATATAAACGGTTCGTCTTGCACTCCTCATCCTCGAATGTGGAGCTAGCGTACCGACCCAATCGAGTGAACTCATTGAGATACTCATCCACGCTACTCTCTCCTTGTACCAACCTCTGAAACTCATTCTCCAATGTTATCCTCTACGCCGAAGGGAGGTACCTTGCCAAGAACAGTCTCGAGAAATCTTCCATCGAGATATCTGTGAGTTGCCTTCCTCTCAAGAGATGCCGCTCCAAACCCTCCGACCACAGCCTAACGTCTCCATCCAACAGGAACGTAGCTATAGTTCCCATCTTCCACTCCTCCGATTCAGTAGCTGTCAGGACTCCCTTCACTCGGGAGAGCCAGTCTTCAGCTTGAGATGGGGTTCCCAACCCCAAGAACATAGGAGGATTGAAGCTCACAACGTGCTTGAATTGTCTTTCAGTTGCTCGCCTCGGCACCAAAGGCTCCAACATTCCATGCTCCACTCTTCTCGGTTCATCCCTTTGAAGCGGTACCTGCAATATCGTAGGAGCGGGCTGCTGCATTTGCCTTGCAGGCTGCGCATTGACCATGGCAAACACTGCTTCGGCAACCAATCGTATGATTTCAGCCGAGGGAGATGTTGTAGGATCATCATTTGGCGCACTACTAGCCTCAGAAAATGGGCGTTCTCACGGCCCTGCACCACTTCTGGTCACCTATAGTTGTACAAAACACTGTTAAGCGACCAAACAAAATTGCAAAAGCAATTATAGGAATACGCATGTTCCTCAAACACGTGTATTTTCATTCCTAAGTGGACATTCATGGGTTCTTTTGATGTTATAACAATAACGCACACACCTGTGCTCACCACACCTTAAAAGAATTCTCCCACAAATTCATTTAATCCTGACCGAAACCAGTAGTCTGATACCAAATTGTAACACTCCATATTCGTCACATAACATATAACAGTAGGTCCGGCAGGGGCCCGACGTCATATACAACAGACAGACCGGGTGGTTAATCAATAGAAACCATCCAACTTATAACCAACATCCTACACAGAGTCATTCTAGCGGAAGCAATTTTAAAAGGTTGCAAAACAAAGAACCCAGCATAAGCATGAATGTCCACTACTCAAAACAACAGAATGAAGGTACAATACATAAGTACAACGACCTTATGGCCTTACAATTGTTTACTCAAATATAAGTGTTTTCCAAACCTCGGCACGCAGGCCGGTCATACAAGAGAATAAAAGAAAACACTCAAAATTTGGCCTTCGAGGGTCGGCTCAGCAACTTGGGCTTTTGCCCGCTATTTATCGCTCGTCTCTGCCGCACCTGCAAGCCACAATCCACCGCATGGTGGCAAACAAAAGCAACGGTTAGCTATGTTGAACAAATTATAACGATCGTGCCCCCAAACTCGGGGCGACGATGCTCCTTCCCTGCACTTTATTAGCATAACCAAGCAGTAAAGTAATAACACTTCATCACAGGCAAGGGCACGCACGACCACACACCGCGTGTACTCAGGGCACATTCTCGGTGAACCGGACCATGTCACATCAATTTAAGCCATAGACATTGCTGTCTCACCACCGCCACTTAGACGGCCAATCTTGCGAGCATTTTGTCTTTCCGGCATTGGTCACGTCATTTTAAGCCATAGACCGCCTAAGACCCTCCATTTATGCCAACGGCTCCAACCAGACGACATAGAGCGGGTACGGTTCCTCCTGACCCGTTGCTCACATCGCAACGACAATTTAAGCCATATGCGCGGGTCAAACTTTCCCGAGTCCTAATCCGATACACACGTTACATAACCCAGTTATGTACAAGTTGGGTCCCAGGCCACCATGCTGGCAGAATCACGCATCTACCCAGTTTTCTGGGTGCACCTTGGGGTTAATCATCAAGGCTCCCTGTTGCAATCTACCGTGTAGAAAACTAGAAGAATAAACATCCGCACAGAGTCTTCTCCGGCCATTCATGCAATGCAACATCACCGATCCAAACCAACTTGTCCGGGTAGGCTTCACATATCATGCCTATGTCCATTTCTCGATTACAGACTCTACATGTACACAATGGGGACTATTCATGTCTACCCGAAGGAACGCCTCAAACTCACCGCAAACTCACGAGAGCGTGCTTCCTATGTAAAGAAAAGAGGACTTCACATGTCCTAGGATGAGAATCGTTACTCTAACATTTTTCCTTGGCTCCATAAAAATCTATGCAGATGAAAAGCACCGCAATCTCCTCGCCTCCGTAGATCCGAAGTCGGCTTGGGATTTGGAGCCCTGAAGCTCCGCCGGTGACCGAATATAGCCTCCTTTCTTCTTCCTTGCTCTCCCCTCTCTCTAAACTTTAGAAAGAGAATAACCCAAGTAAAATGGGGATTTCAATGCCCTAAACCTGGTTATAACCAAGCAAGAACAACCCCCAGCCATCAAATCCCAAAATAAGGAAATAGACGGCCACGATTCAGGCTTGAAATGCAAAATCTGGGCTAAACACGGCCTGTGACACGCCCGTGTATAGAGCCGTGTTCCCCATTCACCGTCGAAACCGACGCGTCCGGAAAAGGACTCGGGTTCTCGACGCGCCCGTGTCCGTATTGACACGCCCGTGTCATCCAGTACACGGCCGTATAGTGGGCTGTGTTGCTCCACCGACACAGGCCCAACAAGAACCCGTGAAGGACATGGGTATTTGACATGCCCGTGTCATACCCGAACACGCCTGAGCTCCAGGCCATGTTTCTCCCCCAACCTAACTCGGCCAACCACCCGAGAATGACACGGCCTGGGACACCCCCGTGTCTCAGGCCGTGTTCGCTACTCGACAATCGTCGACTTCAAAATTCGTCGACCTCTCAGCCAGATCGTCGACCCGAGCACGACATGCCCCTGGTACACGCTCGTGTCCCATGTCGTGTGCCCCCTGCAAAAGGCCAAACTTGGCTCAAAATGCCACCCGTCACTCTTTTGAGTTTCGGGGCATTACACGGGCATCCACACTACCAAGCCTAGGCCTCCGTACGCCTCAACGCTAAGAAGATAACAACAGAGCTCACATGTGTACTACAGCTCAGATGGGGTCTTGGGTAGATGTACAGCAAGTGCCCAACCCAACTGGCCTATCTTCGTGGCACAGAAGCTGCCTCTATGAACAAATCACCAAAGGACCAAGGACAATAGTCCACTAGCATGGATGGTATCTCGGGAAGTATGCACCGAGGACCAAGACCCAACCGTGCATGGATAACTGTCAACTCTCGTTGGTGTGATGACTGGTGAGCCCATAGACCTGCCACACTATCCTTAACCCAGGAATATGACAACGCATGTCGACTCACACCGCATGTAATTTCATATCATCGTGGCAAGGAAGGTGACTCTGTGGACAAACCACTAGAGGACCAAGGCCAACCGTCCACTTATGACTCTTTTCATCTTTACCAATCTAGTGCGGTCAACCACCCACACTTACACCCTCTCACAATCTCATTCCCCAAGGTGCTTAAGGGTTCATCATCAACATAAAGGTACTTCACATATTCATCAACCATTTAGTTATCATAATTATATAGACTATGGTCACATAACTTTAACATCAAATGGATACAATCTTTTACCAAGTTAAACCATTCATGCACACATGGATCTATCATCATAAATGCCCACAACCACTTATTCAAAACAATAAATATCAATTATGTTAAGCAACTTCAAGCCAACTTCGTCATTATTCAACGTATTATCATTGTCAAGTATGTCCGTATTGATTCACATATTTAAACATTCCTACCATCCTAACTCATCAACCCATTCGTTGACTACACCATGTGTTTGTTAAGGATCTATCCCTCTAATGCCATTAACAATATTTTATCACAATTACTTTTAGACTAAATTTAGCAATACGTTAATGTTGTTGTATCACAGTCCAACCATTTGTCGCACACCGCCGCCGACCTCGACAGTGATCTGTGGTCGTGCTCTTCTGCAACAACGCCGAGGTTAGGCTCTGTTCTGCTCTTCTTTTCGCCCAGTTCCCCTAGATTTTGAATGAGTGGCGTGCCATTGGGGTATTAAATTAGAGCTCAACATCTGAATCTGGCACTATAGCAAGGATCTTCTGTAACACCCCAAAGTCCATTTGGGTTTCAGTTGGGGTGACAAGGCCTGGGCCACGGGCGTGTCCCAGGGCATGTCGTGCCTGGAGTGAAGAGTTGGGTGTCTAGTCGACGAAATTGGGTCGGTGGAAGGAACACGCCAGGTGACACGGGCACTGACACGGGCGTGTCCATGGGCGTGTCCCTCTGGTCGACACAATACGCTCGACGATTGTCGAGTGTCGAGTGTGGAGGACACGGCCTGTAACACGGGCGTGTCACACGGCGTGTCAGCGCGGTCGACGAACTCAGCCCGACGGTGAGCTAGGGCGTGTTTGCGGGACACGGGTATGTCCAGGTGCACACGGCCTGGAACACGGGCGTGTCCCAGGGCCATGTGAGTCTCGAGTAATTTTGAGGTTGTGCAGCCTGATGCACACGGCCACAGACACGGGCGTGTCTGAGGGCGTGTCAGGGGACACGGCCCGTGACACGGGCGTGTCCCACGGCCGTGTACTGGTTGGCTTTACGTCGGTTGACTGTCGCTTAATGGGACACGGCCTATGACAAGGGCGTGTCATAGGGCGTGTCAGGCCGTGTTTATGCTTTTTTGGCCATTTCGGAGCCGTTTGATTCCCTATTCCTAGATCCAATGGATTGGCTCTGTCCATGTGTTGCTAAGGCCGGGAAAAGGGGATTTAAACCCTTCCTCTTCATTTTCTTCTTCTTCTTCTTCTCATTTCAAGAGAGAGCAAGAAGAGGGGAGTGCAAGGGAAGGAAGGAGGAAGAGAAAGCCAGCTGCTGGAGGAGCTGCGGAGTGCTGAACGAAGATCCGAGAGCGGACTCGTGAAGGCTACGTCAAGGCGGTGATTTTTGTCTGGCTACTTCATGGCACCGAAGCGATCTTCAAGGGTAACGATCTCCTTCTTAGACATCGAAGTCCTTTCTTTATGAATCTGCGTGGAATACTCCACGAAAAGGTGGATCAACGAAGTGCTTCCTTTGTTGAGTCTGCATCTAGAGCCGGAAGTGTGGAGTACGGCATAGGCATGATGTGTGAATCCCATCTGGACCGTTAGTCTGGATTGGTGATGATCATGGGTAAACCGGAGAAGACTCCGTGGGTTTTGCAAAGATGAGCTATATGCTTTGTGTCTTGGATGAATGATTGCTATATATGGATGGTATGCTCATGCGTGAGCTAGCCATGGATATAATCTTGGATGCTTTGCACAAGCTCCTTGTGCTGTGTTTGCTCTGCGAGAGCGGAAATCTGCTGCTACCCAGGAAGAGAAGGCCGACCCGCGTCACGTTGCGCCAGTGACGATGTAAGCATGGGCAAGGCTAACCTGTACCTGGGCATGTTGGAGAGATAGATTGGTGGCAGTGTTCGGGAGCGTGCGATAGCCCGACTTGCTACACTGAAATAAAAGAGGGTCGATCTGTTGGATGAATGCTCATGTTTGTCATGCAGTATGTACCTCTGCTTGGTTTGGACGGAATGCAACCAACATGCGTGTTGGGGTGACTAGGACCAGCCAGCCAACAAGTTAATTACTGTGCGATTGGTGGTGTTACCACGTGTTTCCGGTACACTGTAAGGTGACCTGAGTGCACGAAGCGTCTGGCTGCGGTCGGCGTTTGTGATTTGATATATGTGATTGTGATTGTTATCTATTATACTTGCAAGTGCATATAGGGAAGGAACCGCTGCCCCGGTCATGGGGTAGGGTCTTTATAATTGGTTAGCTGTAGCTGACTGTTACTTTGTTGCCGCTCTTTGTTGGATGTATACTTGCAGGTACTGCGGCTTGAAATGAAATTAGAGGATTGAAAGCTTGCTGCTAAGGCCCTTGAAGGCCTAGTGAACCGTGGTTGGATTTCATGTGTAGCCGGCCTGCGTGCCGATGTATGAACTTGTATGTGTAAAAAGAGAGACCTGTAAGGCCTTAAGGCCATTTGTGTGTGGGTTGTATACATTCCTGGTTTGGATATATAAATGTGGAATTAATGTATTAGTGGACATTCCTAGAGTTGAGTTCATGCAACTTAAATATGCTGCGCTAGAATGAATTAGGTTAAGGACACGAATAGAATTTGATCACCACAAGTAATTCCGTCACTTGTACATGACCTATGGCGTGGGGCCCCGGCCGAACCCACCGTTATATGTCATGTGATGAGTGGTGGCGTTACAACGTGGTATCAAAGCCAGGTTTAGATTGTTTGGGACGAGAGAACAGAATTGAACTCACGAATGTCCACTAGGAATGTATTTCATGCACGTGACGTGCGTGAGTGTGTAGTCAATGTATCAGTACCGTTATGATATGAATTATTAATGGTGTTCTGTACATTGATAGGTGGCGAGGAGTGGAGATGTGTCGTCTGAGCCCCAACAGTCTAATGAGAGTGTAGCACCAGTTGAAGAGCCTACGCCTCCTTTGGCGGAGACCATTCGGGTGGTGACGGAAACAGTGCTCGCAGTATTGCAGACACAACCTGCAAGGCCTACAGTGGTACCTGCGCAGCTTGGTGTTCGGCAAGAGCCTGTTGATGAGCAGTTGAAAATATTTATGGAATTTCATCCACCTACGTTTGGTGGGGCGATTTCCCCAATGCATGTGGAAGATTGGCTTGCAAGAGTAAAATGAATCATGACTGCAATCAGGACGGCAGAGGAGCAGAAAGTGACTTTAGCCATGTTTTTGTTAGAAGGAGATGCGAGGTTATGGTGGGATGAGATAGAGGTGCATTACTTGGCTGGTCGAGGGTTAGCTGAGGTTTCCATGGAAGAATTCTCCCACTTATTTTTAGCCAAGTACGTGCCAGTGTCCCAGCAGATTGCTATGGAGAACGAATTTTTATGTCTGGTGCAGGGCGAGCGGGATATTGATACGTACGTACATGAATTTACCAGACTGGGGCGGTATGCGGGATCTACTTTCGCCGAGGAAGCCCAAAAGACGAATCGATTTTATGAGGGCCTTCGGGATGAGTTAAGGTTGGCACTCCCGAGTTCGGTGAGCCAAGGCTTCCAAGCGTTGGTAGACACAGCCCGTGCATTGAAAAAGGATATGAAGCGAGTGCAAGAAACGAGGAGACTGGCGGTGGAGAAGCCAGAATTCAAAGTGTCGCAGTCGGAATAATTGGATTTTTAGAAACAAGAGAAGAAGAGATTCAAGCCTGCAGAACAAACCTCCTCGAATGTTGTGTCAGAAGCAACATATGGACAAAGGCGTGTTGAGACACGTACCTGTTTTAAATGCGGAAAACAGGGGCATATAGCCTCTAACTATCGAAGCGGCCCTCCTAGAAGTGAGAAAACTACGGGTGCGTCTTATGAAGATAAGGGTAAAGTAGTGGCCGAGTCATCTGCATCCCGGACGCAGCCTTGATTGAATAATATGGAAGTACAAGAGCCGCAAAGTGCACTTGGTGAAGTTCAACCTCAGATTTTCAATTTGGCTTTTACCGAAGCATTTAAATGATATCTGCAAAATAATACGGATGAGCCAAAATAAGTGTGACCCGTCTTCCATGTGTGGATGTGAATATTATATAACTATATGACATATGATATGTAAATATTATTTGATTTGGTTGTGTTATCGTTCGAATGATATGTTTGTTTTGTTGAGCACTTTTGTTCTGACCGATTGGAGTGAGACAAATTTCGAGGACGAAATTATTTGAAGGAGGGGAGAATTGTAACACCCCAAAGTCAATTTGGGATTCAGTTGGGGTGATACAGCCTGGGCCACGGGCGTGTCCCAGGGAGTGTCATGCCTGGAGTCAGGAGTTGGGTGTCTAGTCCATGAAATTAGGTCAGTGGAAGGAACACGCCAGGTGACACGGGCACTAACACGGGTGTGTCCATGGGCGTGTCCCTCTGGTCGACACAATGCGCTCGATGATTGTCGAGTGTCGAGTGTGGAGGACACGTCCTGTGACACGAGCGTGTCACAGGGCGTGTCAGCGCGGTCGACGAACTCAGCCCGACGGTGAGGCATGGCGTGTTTGCGGGACACGGGTATGTCCAGGTGCACACGGCCTGGAACACGGGCATGTCCCAGGGCCGTGTGAGTCTCGGGTAATTTTGAGGTTGTGCAGCCTGATGCACACGGCCACAGACACGGGCGTGTCTGAGGGCGTGTCAAGGGACACGGCCCGTGACACGGGCGTGTCCCGCGACCGTATACTGGTTGGCTTTACGTCGGTTGACTGCCTCTTAAGGGGACACGGCCTGTGACACGGGCGTGTCACAGGGCGTGTCAGGTCGTGTTTATGCTTTTCTGGCCATTTCTGAGCCGTTTGATTCCCTATTCCTAGATCCAATGGATTGGCTCTATCCATGTGTTGCTAAGGCCGGGAAAGGGGGATTTAAACCCTTCTTCTTCATTTTATTCTTCTTCTTCTCATTTCAAGAGAGAGCAAGAAGAGGGGAGTGCAAGGGAAGGAAGGAGGAAGAGAAAGCCAGCTGCTGGAGGAGCTGCGGAGTGCGGAACGAAGATCCGAGAGCGGATTCGTGAAGGCTACATCAAGGCGGTGATTTTCGTCCTGCTATTTCATGGCACCGAAGCGATCTTCAAGGGTAACGATCTCCTTCTTGGACATCGAAGTCATTTCTTTATGCATCTGCGTGGAATCCTCCACCAAAATGTGGATCAGCGAAGTGATTCCTTTGTTGAGTCTGCATCTAGAGCCGAAAGTGTGGAGTATGACATAGGCATGCTGTGTGAAGCCCATCTGGACCATTAGTCTGGATTAGTGATGATCATGGGTAAACCGGAGAAGACTCCGTGGATTTTGCAAAGATGAGCTATATGCTTTATGTCTTGGATGAATGAATGCTATGTGTGGATGGTATGCTCATGCGTGAGCTAGCCATGGATATGATCTTGGATGCTTTGCGTAAGCTCCTTGTGTTGTGTTTGATCTGCGGGAGCGGAAAGCTGCGGCTACCTAGGAAGGGAAGGCCGACCCGCGTCACGGTGCGCTAGTGACGATGTGAGCACGGGCAAGGCTAACCTGTACCTGGGTATGTTAGACAGATCAATTGGTGGCAATGTTCGGGAGCGTGCGATAGCCCGACTTGCTACACTGAAATAAAAGCGGGTCGATCTGTTGGATGAATGCTCATGTTTGCCATGCGGTACGTACCTCTGCTTGGTTTGGGCGGAATGCAACCAGCATGCGTGTTGGGGTGACTAGGACCGGCCAGCCAACAAGTTAATTACCGTACGATTGGTGGTGTTACCGTAAGGTGCCCTGAGTGCACGAAGCGTCTGGCTGCGGTTGGCGTTTGTGATTTGATATGTGTGTTTGTGATTGTTAGCTATTATACTTGCAAGTGCATACAGGGAAGGGACCGCTGCCCCGGGCATGGGTTAGGGTCGTTATAATTGGTCAGCTGTAGCTGACCGTTACTTTGTTGCCGCTCTTTGGTGGATGTCTACTTGCAGGTAATGTGGCTTGAAATGAAATAAGCGGATTGAAAGCTTGCTGCTAAGGCCCTTGAAGGCCTAGTAAACCGTGATTGGATTTCGTTTGTGGTCGGCCTGCGTGCCGATGTATGAACTTGTATATGTGTAAAAAGAGAAACATGTAAGGCGTTAAGGCCATATGTGTGTGGGTTGTATACATTCCTGGTTTGGATATATAAATGTGGAATTTATGTATTAATGGACATTCCTAGAGTTGAGTTCATGCAACTTAAATATGCTGCGCTAGAATGGATTGGGTTAAGGACATGAATAGAATTTGATCACCACAAGTAATTCCGTCACTTGTCCGTGACCTATGGCGTGGGGCCCCGGCCGGACCCACTGTTATATGTCATGTGACGTGTGGGGGCGTTATATCTTCCAACTTTCAGATTTATGTTTGCAGCACTCTGAATCATAGAGCATCATTGCCTAGTTGGTGTCTAATTTTAGTTTCAGATGTCCATACATCCACTATTTGTTCTTCAAACAAAGGGAAGAAAATTATCTTATGCACTCCGGTATTAACCGAGGGAATGAACTCACTGTTGAGGAGGGTAAAGTCTCTGTGGGTTCTTCATCACATTCAAATTTGTATTTCCTTTGATCTTAAGGATTACTTGCTTCAACGTGGTGCTGTAGAGCATTATCCATATGCTGCTCTAAAGGTTTATCCACTATCCATGCTGTAGGATAATGATGGCAGGCATATATTTCTTCATTTTTCTCTGTTGGTATTGGTAGTATGGGAAATGGACATGTTAGCAACCCCGTGGAATGATTGGCATCACTTGATAGATTGTTGGGGGTTACATAATCAGGAAAATCACTTGATTTTATAATTGGTTGTAGCTTGATCTTGGTCACACTATATCAAGCTACAACCACTTAGGGAGCTTTGGAGAGTGGCTCCATAAGTTGGATTGATTTTCTTCCCTTTGATTGTGGAAAGCTCCTTTGAAGTTGTATTAATATGTATAACTTCAAACAAAGAGTAAAAAAGGTTTTTTTATTGCATATAAACATTTAGTTCATTTTTTTTTTACAAAAAAAGGAATTACATATCTAGACAATATGTTTCACTTCAACATTAAGTTATCAAACAAACTCTCAATGCGTCTAAGTATATCTTATAACCTGCATTACTTTGTGTTTTTTCAGATTGAGATACATAATATCATGGAGGATGAGATGGAATGCATAAATTCTACCGAGTTAAGGTATATTGATATTTTTTTTGAAAATGTTGTAGCTTTGTTGGTTCCTAAGTAGAATTGGCAAGTGTTATTAGTTTACAGGTAAATTTTGGAATTCACTTCCAAACTGATATCATTTTTTCATCCCGAGATGATTTAGTTAATTGGGTGTGAAATATGGCCAAAGGTCTTAATTTTGCAGTGACAATAAATGGTTCTGATAAACTGTGTGGTACTAGAGCTAGACCACGTATTATGTTGAGTTGCGACAGAGCGAGATTTTGTCATGAAAACCAAAGTAAAAATGGTTGGGTCAAAAAGAATGTAAGGAAGACCACCTCTAAACGATGTGGTTGTCCATTCTTGCTAATTGGTCAAAAGGAAGTCTTCAGTGATGGGTGGAAACTTGCAGTGAATTGTGGAACACACAATCATCAGATGGTACACTTAGAGGCATATGCATATGCCAGAAGATTAGATAATGAAGAACAAAACATTTTCCAAGATATGTATGATTCTAACGTCAAATCAAGGAAAATATTGTCAACCCTTAAAAAGAGAAATGTTGGAAATAACTATATACAAAAAGAGGTTCAAATTTCACAAGAAGGAACTACAAGGTGGTGCACCCATACAATTTTTATATAAATGTATTACTGAAAGTGGATATGTTAGTTTCAGTAGGGTGAATGAAGAAAAACAAATCTTAGAGAGGTTGTTTTTTGCACATCCGACCGCAATCAAATTATGCAAAATGTTTTTCAATGTCTTCTTGCTTGATTGCACATATAAAACCAACATATATAAAATGTCGTTGCTATCTATTGTTGGTATGACATCAACTCAGCAGTCTTTTTTCTCAACATCTGTGTTCTTGTCAAATGAAACTGAGGACAGTTATAAGTGGGCACTTGAACATTTCAAAACCATCTTACATCAAAACTCACTACCACTTGTGCTTGTAACAGATAGGGAATTGGCTTTGTTGAATGCCATAAAGGTTGTGTTTCCTACTTCTAAACATATTTTATGTCAAGTGCACATTCATAGAAATGCTTTGGCGAATTGTAAGAAGTATTTCAAAGAAGGTAAAGAGTGTGAAAAATTTTTGGGAGTATGGCAACGGTTGGTAGAAGCTAGAACTGAGAACGAATTCTATATGCGTTACAATGCTATTATATCATCGTATTCAAGAAATTACCCGAAGTAGTGGCATATGTTAGTGGTATATAGGTGGAACCTTATAAGGAGTTTTTTTGTGTCGGCATGGATAGACAAATACTTACATTTGGGCAACTCAACGATAAATCGCGTAGTGGGTGGACATAATCACTTGAAAAAATTTCTTGAAGTTTTTATTGGCAGCTTGAACACGGTTTGGAGGGCTTTTGATCAGATGATTACACTTCAACATACAGAAATTAGAAGAGCATTTGGTCATAGTTCAATACATATGAGCATTGAGTACACGAATATATTATATTTAGGTCTTGTTAGGCGTGTCTAAATTAATGTATTGTCTTTAATTAGGGAAGAGGAAAAAAAATATTCGAGCAAAGATTATCCGCGTGAAGAAGATTGCATACACACAACCCGAAATACATTGGGATTACCTTGTGCTCATGAGGTAGGTATATATGTCACTCAAAACAAGGCATGTCCATTATGGTTAATTCATAACCATTGGAGGCAATTGAGTATAGAAGACATGGAAGGTGAGACAATTGCAAATACTGAGAAATGTGACATAGACATTGAGATTGAGGGTATCATAAGAAGGTATCAAAACACCTCTCAATATCAATAGTTGGAGATGAAGAAAACATTACACGAAATAATGGATCCGTGTTCAAGTCTCACTTTGGAGTCATATATACCGAGCAAACCTAAGGGAATTCCTAAAGGGAGTGCAAATAAGTTTAAAGAAGATTTAAAAAGCACAAAACGTGAGCCTTCACACTTTGAGTATGTTTTGTTGGATGCTCCAGATATGTTGAAAAACTTGAAGAAGTCATCAAGGGGTCAAACAACCCAAATAAACAAATTCTTTGACCGGTTGCGTCATCAACTACCACCACAAATAGCAACCAATATGGCAGATGTTTTCAATGCGCCCTCCAATGGACATTGTGGATATCATGTTATTGCCGATGCTTTGAACTTCTCGGAAGGATGGATTAAAGTAAGAAGAGATCTTGCTATTGAGATTAGTAAGAAAGACCTTCTTTATGATCACATTTTAGGTAACTCAAGGTGTAAAGAATTATTTCATTCACTAGATTGTGTTACCGCACCCGCACCATTAGAAAAGTGGATGTTCATGCCGGACATGGGTTTGATTATATCATCATGCTATAATGTGGGAGTTGTTCTATTATCAAAGGCACAAAGTGTAACTTTTTTTCCATTGGATTCACCGATTCCTCTAATGCGTAAGATAATTTTCATCGGATTTATTCATAACAATCACTTTGTTGGGCTAAGCATAAAAGTTGAATGTCCATTACCTCAAATCTATCATCCTCGGAGAACATATCATCATCCAATTTCAAATTCATGGGAGAGCACCTACACTTCACGTTTTCAATGCTAAAGAAAATGAGGTGACTCATAAACCGATGTTTCATTATTTTTAATATTTTCTACTTCATTTTGAAAATATTTTGATTGATTTTTATGCAGGACATGCAATATTTTTTGGAAAGGAGAAGAATGTTGTAATGTATTGGCTTTATGAAGAATGGTTGTAAAGTTTTGGCATTATGAAGAAGGTTGGTAATGTTTTGGGTTATAAAGAAAGGTTCTAATGTTTTAGCTTTATGAATAAGGATAGTAAAGTTTTGACTTTATAAAAAAAGGTTGTAATGTTTTGACTTTATAAGTAAGGGTTGTAATGTTTTGGCTTCATTGAAAAAAATAATTTTCAAGCAATAAAATGAAAGAGCAACAATGGTTTGCTAGAAAAATTATATATGTTTTGGCAATCACTTCAACGATGCTGGAAAAGTTCATTTTTTTAAATTTTTTTGATGGTTTGCTAATAACAAAAAAGTTTGCTAATAACCATTTTCAAAATAGATGGTTTGCTAGTAACAATGGGTTGCTAATATCGAAAGATGGTTTGCTAATAACAACGTCCTTAAATTTACTCATCAGGTTTTTATCTCCGTTACCGGGATTATTTTGTCGATATTTTGAAAAAATAAAACTCTATTAATTTATCCTTTTTTTCCTTTTCTTTTTCCCCTCTAAAAAAATTTGTTATAATTAATTTATGTAAAGCGAGATTTGGGGTTTTATCTTATCGCATCTCCTACTATCTTGTGAACCCTTCATCGGGTATACCTCGGGAAGTCCAAGACTAATTAAAACATCAAAAAAACATTTCTTGTTTTTATTAAAAAAACCAAAAAAAATATAAAACATATCAAAACAAACAAAATATTTTCTTTTATCTTCTTTTTATTATTTTGTTATATTTTGGTATAGCTTTATTATTTTATTCTACGTGTTTTGCAGGTGTTCGTGCTGCCACCCTGTCTCAAAATTTAGGGATGTGCTTTTTCCCCCTTCTTTATTTTCATTTTTGTAGATTTTATTTTAAGTCGCACCGCAATTACTTATTTTGTGCATATTTTTTTTCGTCCTTCATACTTAGTTTTCAACATTAAGGACAATGTTTAGTTCTAAGTATTAGGGTGTTTTCCCTTTTGTATAAATTATTTTACTTTCCTAGGTTCTTTTGGGCCATGGAATGGGTAAACCTTCTCGAATATCTTGGACTAGTTTTTGTTTCTAACACAGAGTGTCGTGTATCTTAATTAAGTTTAATCTTCATCATTGGTTGTCAAATTGCTATTTATTTTGTATTTTGAAGATAGTTTGATTATACTTTTCAATTAGGGTCATCGTTGATCGGAAATCTGGGAGGCCAAGGGGGTTTGTTTTATATCCTTCAAATCTTGTGTGCTGAAAGAATTTAACTGATACTGACAACTTGCCAACTACAGTGGAGAGTTCACGGACACAGTAGTTTAGTGAACCCCCACAACAGCATATCAGTCCATTGAAGTGTTGTTAGAGCAGTCTATTGAACTACTGTTAGAGCAGTCTGTTAGAATGACTAGCAATGAGGATCACGCATAGAGGGGATAGGTGAAGTTATACCTCCGGCCATGGGGACAAATGAGAGAAGGAAATCTTGATCCCGGTGATGTAGTGTTGTCGGGGTGGACACCCGATTTCAGCCTTCGGGAACTGCACCGGAGAGTTTCGACTGGATCCCGGTGGATCGCCGTACGGACTGTCATGACCGCTGCGCCGGAGAGGGGAGTCGGAAACGCCGGACCTGGATCGCGAGAAGTGGCACGAGAATGCCGGATCTGGATCGCGAGAAGAGGCGCGGGAGACGCCAGTCCTGGATCGCGAGAGGAGGCACGGGAGACGCCGGGCCTGGATCGCGAGAGGAGGCGTTGGAGACGCCGGCCCTGGATCGCGAGAGGAGGCGCTGGAGACGCCGGACCTGGATCGTGAGAGGAGGCGCTGGAGACGCCGGACCTGGATCGCGAGATGCAGAAACGCTGGATAGGAATTAGGGCCGGCTGCTCGGGCTTCTTGAGTGGGGAGAGAACCGAATGATGGAGTGTTTTAAGATGGGTTTTAAGACTCCTATTTATATCCCCAATCTAGGGCCTCAACCAAACTTGATCGATCGCGGCCGTACATCCTCCCATCTAGAGGATCTTGACATAAACCGCGATCAGGCTTGAACCACTCGTCACAAATGGGTTTGTCGAGCCACCCCGTTATACTATCACCATACCGGACTCCGACGTGTCGAATCAAATTAGATAATCCAACATTCTCCCACTTGACTCGACACGGAGAAAATCCTACCTATTATTTAGAAAATAATAATCTTGCTTTATAATAGTAAAGTAACACTAGACTCATAGGGTGATAGTGAACATAAAAGAAAACTTTTCGTATGGCCATACATAATAAAAAAAAAAGTGAATCTTGGCCCAAACTTTATGTGACGTCTTCATACCTGCATAGGACGTCACCACCACATGGACTGTAGTGGTTGTACCTTAAGCAGTAGGCACTTCCCTTCCGCAATCACAATGTAGCCGTTAAATCCTATCAA
The DNA here is from genome assembly GCA_039583875.1 of Platanthera guangdongensis. Lineage (NCBI taxonomy): Eukaryota > Viridiplantae > Streptophyta > Magnoliopsida > Asparagales > Orchidaceae > Platanthera > Platanthera guangdongensis. The sequence goes on along the minus strand of CM077149.1, from coordinate 63,367,023 downwards.
GTGCTTTACGCAGCATTAATTCTTTATGAGTGGAAGCTCCCACTCTTTAATGCAATATTACATCTCTAATAATACTTTAATATGCGCAACAGAGATAGTATCCTGGAAAATATTGCATTAATCACTCACAACAGGAAAATAACAGAAAATGTCTTGACAACTCAAACATCAAGCGACTCCACAAGTCCCATTCTTTCTACATGACTTTTGTATAGCTTAGGTGGGAGCCCTTTAGTCATGGGATCTGCTATCATAAGCAGTGTGCCTATATGCTCGATGACGATTTTACCTTCCTGCTCGTTCTCTCTAACCAACAAAAACTTTATGTCAATGTGTTTGTTGCGGCTCCCACTTTTATTGTTCTTGGCAAAGAACACTGCTGCAGCATTATCACAAAGAAGCTTCATGGGCTTAGGAACTGTATTCATCACCCTAAGACCTGAGGAGAAATTCCTCAACCACAATGCTTGCTTCGTTGCTTCATAGCATGCAATAAACTCTGCCTCCATAGTCGAGGATGCAATGAGGGTCTGTTTGACACTCTTCCACGCTACTGCACCACCAGCCAACATAAAGATGTAGCCCGATGTGGATTTCCTCGAGTCTTGGCAGCCTGCAAAGTCTGCATCTGTGTATCCGACCAGGTCCAGATTGTCGGATTCTTTATATGTAAGCATGTAATCTTTCGTCCCCTGGAGATATCGTAACACTTTCTTGACAGCTATCCAGTGCTCCATTCCAGGATTACTTTGGTATCTTCCCAACATCCCTACAACGAATGCAATGTCTGGTCTAGTGCAAACATCTAAGTAGACCAAACTGCCAACCGCAGATGCAAACGGAATATTTTTCATGGATTCCAATTCCAGAGAATTTTTGGGACATTGTGACAAACTGAATTTGCCAACCTTTACAATAGGAGCTATTGAACTGGAACAGGTTTTCATATTGAATCTCTCTAGATTTTTTTTGATATAGGCCTTCTGAGATAACCCTAGGATCTTTCTAGATCTATCTCTATGTATCTCGATTCCTATAACATAGGAAGCTTCTCCTAAATCTTTCATATGAAAATTCTTAGAGAGAAATTGTTTAGTCTCTCATATCATTCCCAAATCATTGCTTGCTAGCAAAATGTCGTCAACATATAGGACTAATAACATAAACTTGCTTCCACAGATCTTGATGTATATGCAATCATCTACAATGTTTTCCTCGAAACCGAATGAGATAATCACATTGTGAAACTTTATATACCATCGTCGTGCGGACTGTTTTAGTTCATATAGTGACCTTAATAATTTGCATACAAGCTTATGGCCTTTCTCCGAAATGAAACCTTCAGGTTGGATCATGTATACATCCTCCTCCAGTTCCCCATTTAAGAATGTCGTTTTGATATCCATTTGATGTAGCTCCAGATTAAAATGAGCTACTAGGGCCATGATTATCCTTAATGAGTCCTCCTTAGAAACTGGAGAGAAGGTGTCATGAAAATCAATACCCTCCCTTTGAAGTAAACCTTTGGCTACAAGTCTTGCTTTATATCGTTCGATGTTATCAGAGGCGTCAATTTTGGTCTTATAGACCCATTTGCAACCTACCGCACGCGAACCTGTTGGTAACTCTACTAGAACCCATACTTGATTGACTGTCATTGAGTTAATTTCTTCCTTCATAGCTTCATACCATTTATCAGAATCAATACGGCTCATGGCCTCTAAAAAGGTGAGGGGGTCTTGATTGAGTCCAGACAGATCGTCAGTCTCTTGTAAGTACACTACATAATCTGATGGAATAGCCGACCTTTTGGCTCTTGAAGATCTTCTTAAATCTGGTTGATCAGGTGGTTGTGGCGCAGTCTCAACCACTGGTAGTGGTTCCTGGATGACTGCTTCACTGACCACTTCTTCATGAGAGTTCTGGATAGGGGGATCATTGATCACGCCTTCATAAGTTGGTATCTGAATAGGTAGGTGTTGAGCCACAGCGGGTATAAGCCCACTAGGGTCAACATCACTACCAGAGTGTGCAGTCTCCTGCATCTCTTCTATCACAAACTTATGAGAACTATTCTCACCAGTGTGAATTTCCTCAAGAAATTTGGCATTCCTTGCTTCAACTATTTTTAGCGTGTGAGAGGGACAATAAAACCTAAAACCCTTGGAATTTTCTGCATAGCCCATAAAAAAGCCACTGACTGTCCTCGGGTCTAATTTCCTTTCATCTGGGTTATATATCCTAACCTCTACTGGACAACCCCATATGTGCACATGGTTTAAACTGGGCTTCCATCCATTCCATAACTCAAACGGTGTTTTAGGAACCGATTTGGATGGAACCCGGTTCAAGATGTACACGGCCGTTTTCAAGGATTCACTCCACATGTTAGGAGGGAGAGATGAGACACTAGTCATGCTCCTTACCATGTCCATTGAGGTACGATTCCTCCTTTCAGCTATGCCATTTTGTTGTGGCATGTTAGGCGTCGTATATTGAGCTATGATTCCATGTTCCTGAAGGAATCTAGCAAATGGACCGGATCTTTGGGTTCCATCTATGAACCTACCATAATATTCACCGCCTCTGTCAGATCTTATAATTTTGATACTCAAACCAGATTGTTTCTCTACCTCTGCCTTATAGACTTTGAAAGCATCGAGTGCTTCAGATTTATCATTCAAGAGATAAAGATACATGTATCTTGTAAAATCGTCAATGAAAGTAATAAAATACTTTTGACCATTCATGCAGAGGGTGTTAAATGGTCCACAGATTTCAGTGTGAATAATCATTAATTTAGCATCACTTCTTCTAGCTCTTTTACTGGACTTGTTTGTATGCTTTCCCTTTATGCATTGTATGCAAGTCCCAAAATCAGTGAAGTCAAGTGTCTGAATGACACCTTCTTTCACTAATCTTTTAAGGCGCTCTATGGAGATATGTCCTAATCTCCTATGCCATAAACTAGATGAATTGATGTTTTTCACATTATGAGTACTACCATTATCAAGCACTGTAGTGAATGATTGCATATAATTTAAATCTAAATCAAGACTATATAAACCATCAATTAATCTACCAGAGCCAATAGGGACTGAATCTTTAATAATCAGAATTGAAAAGCCGTTAAACTGAAAATTAAAGCCCTTAGGCGTTAGTCTTGATACAGATAATAGATTTTTAGAAAAACTAGGAATGAAGAAGGTCTTCTCTAACTCCAAAATGTATCCGGTTTGAAGAACGAGCCTGTATGTCCCAACACCTTCAACAGAAGACGACATCCTATTTCCTGAATAGACGCATAGTTCTCCATCAGTAGGTTTCCTTAGGCTTTGAAACCCTTGCATAACAGTAGAAACATGGATTGTAGAGCCTGAGTCAATCCACCATGTGTTATGAAAATCATGAGAATTTACGAAATTTGATTCATAACACCCTAAAGACGTCACACCTTCCATTTTCGCGAGCCAGGTTTTGTACTTGTTGCAATCCTTCTTCATGTGACCACTCTTTTTGCAAAAGAAACAAGTTGATAGCTTCATGTTCTCCAGTTTATTTATGGGAACAGCTATCCCCTTGCCCTTGCCTTTTGGGTCACTCTTTGTCCTGCTGGATTGCCCTTTCTCGTGGTGCACAAAGTTCACCGATTCCAGCTTCTCTTGCTTCAGCCTACCTTGCTCTTGAACGCACATGTTCAATAGCTCGTTCACTGACCATTTTTCCTTATGTGTCATATAAGACACCTTGAAGGCAGTGAAGTCGGCAGGCAAAGAAGTCAAGATGAAGTGGACCAGAAATGACTCCGAAAAATCAACGTCCAATGTCTTAAGCTGAGCAGCTATGTCTCTCAATTCCATTATATGTCCCCTTACGCTTTTTGTCCCTTTGAGCTTCATGGAACAGAGCTTTGCCATCAGGGTGCTTGCTTGTGCTTTATCGGAGCTGACGAACTGTTCGTCAATGGCCCCCATCAGTTCTTTAGCAGTTTTGCACTCAGGGATAGATCCCTGAATGCTCTGACTGACGTGGGTCTTGATCACCATTATACTGAGACGATTAGATCTCTCCCATCGCTCGTATAAGGTACGGTCAGCTGGTGTGCTCTCCGTCGTGGGGAGAGCAGGCTCATCCACGCGGAGTGCTAAATCAAGGTCCATACACCCTAAGGCTAGAAGCACCTTATCTTTCCATATTTTATAATTGTCCCCCAAGAGAGTGGGGATGAATTGAGTTGGGTCGATCACCGTATTAAAAACTGTAAGAAAAAATAGGAAAAAAGAAAAAAAAATCCATGCTTACGATTTATTTTAAAGCAACGACATGAATTAAGAAGAAATTGCGCAGAGTGGCATCAAAAAAACTTTACTTAACAATTAACTCATATTAATTGTTAATTAGAATAATAATAAAAAATCCAGTCTCCCTGTGGGCAAAGACCGCTAGCCATCGCATAGGATTTTTTATAAATTTTCTTTATTTATTTAGCTAGTGAGATTATGTATCACGATCAATGAGAACTCGTACCTGTGGGCATGGAGACCCATTAATCGGGGTACACTCTTACTACTATATACCAATTAAAAAAGTTGTTGTTATCAATTACTTCCCTGTGGGGCCGAGCAATTGTTTAGCAACCTTAAAATTTAATTGCAACGTGCATAAACTAGATCTTTGTGACTATAATAACGCACCCCACGATGTGTTCCCGGAATAGTCACTTTTACCGTGCTTATCAAGATGCTGTGGCTACTCCTGATAATCACGATAAACCGGTATTCTAATTTTATGCAAAGAAAAGTTGGAGTTCTCATAAGAGAGTGACCCGAGTCCGATTTCCATAAACGCCTTTAACTGAAAAGCTTCATAGGTACTCTGGTTTCACCACTATCGCCAAGACTTGGACGTTTTGATATGTTCCTCCACCACCGCATCGGAGAACCCCTTCGATCACCGGATTTGAAGCGCTTGATCTCCTCCATAAGGTGGTCAGGAAAATCGGATTCGGGTCAGGAAAGCGGGGTGTCCATTGCCGGTCCATAACATTCCAGATAAATGAATAATGAATTATTACAGGGCCTTGAAAAAATATTACACCATCACAAAACAACCGACAATAGGAAACCACGACGATCCCTCAACTCACAAAAAAAGGAAAAGAAAACTTTTGGGATGAAATCTTCACAAAAATAGACCTCTATACGTTGCTCTGATACCAAATGTTAGAATGACTAGCAATGAGGATCACGCATAGAGGGGATAAGTGAAGTTATACCTCCGGCCATGGGGCCAAATGAGAGCAGGAAATCTTGATCCCGGTGATGTAGTGTTGTCGGGGTGGACACCCGATTTCAGCCTTCGGGAACTGCACCGGAGAGTTTCGACTGGATCCCGGTGGATCGCCGTGCGGACTGTCGCGACCGCTGCGCCTTAGAGGGGAGTCGGAAACGTCGGACCTGGATCGCGAGAAGAGGCACGAGAATGCCGGATCTGGATCGCGAGAAGAGGCGCGGGATTCGCCGGGCCTGGATCGCGAGAGGAGGCGCGGGAGACGCCGGGCCTGGATCGCGAGAGGAGGCGCTGGAGACGCCGGACTTGGATCGCGAGAGGAGGCGCTGGAGACGGCGGGCCTGGATCGCGAGAGGAGGCGCTGGAGACGCCGGACCTGGATCGCGAGACGCGGAAACGCTGGATAGGAATTAGGGCCGGCTGCTCGGGCTTCTTGAGTGGGGAGAGAACCGAATGATGGAGTGTTTTAAGATGGATTTTAACAGTCCTATTTATATCCCCAATCTAGGGCCTCAAGCAAACTTGATCGATCGCGGCCGTACATCCTCCCATCTAGAGGATCTTGACATAAACCGCGATCAGGCTTGAACCACTCGTCACAAATGGGTTCGTCGAGTCACCCCGTTATACTATCACCCTACCGGACTCCGACGTGTCGAATCAAATTAGATAATCCAACACAGTCCACTATTGCTCTATCAAATTAGCAGTCTGAATGTAAAGGCTGTGTATTGCCATATGAAAAAAAAGCCTTGATTATATGCAGACATTTGTTTGGCTTGGCCTTATATTGAAGCAAGCTTTGATGAAGTTTGGGTCTTTCACTTTGATTTCTGTGCTGATGCCTGATGGGTTAATAAAATTTTATTATTATTGTAGAGTCTTGGAAGTCCTGAGATTAGCTAGTGAAAATGCTTAGGCATCGAGGAATTGAATTTTCAGCAAGGTATCAAAATGAGCATTTGGCTATATTTTCTTTCAATTTCTGATAGTAGTTTAAGCATTGAGTGTATTCAACATCCCAAGCATTCGTGTCATGCAAGCAGAAATGGGTGAGTGCAGTCATCAGTTAATTGTTTATTTATTTGAAGCTTACTTTAATTTAAGGATCAACTAATAAGGTGAGTGTTGGGTTTTTTATTATTATGCATGAGCAATATATCACATTTTTATCAGCTTATTGTAACATGCATGTTGAATGAAGTACAATATATGCCAATTCAACTCACTTTTTTTTGTCCCCAACGTAGTGGGGAATCCTCTCATCTGTGCAGCGGGTTCGGAGAAAGCGTGCTATGGAACCATATTCATGACCACTTTAGGGCCTGTTTGGTAGGGCTTTCTAGCTCCTTTCCGTTTTCTAGAAAACGCTACAGCAACTAATAACCATTTGGAATGTCTACCAGTGGGAAAAGCTACCACCAAAAACTCCTTTTTCTCCTCTATTTGAAAAGTCACGAGTCTCCTACTTTTCAACTTTTCGACTTTTCGAAAAGTATTTTCTCATCTCGATACACAGTTGATGCTACGAAAATATTTTACTACTTTGGATCTAGTTCGACAATACTACAAAAACACTAGCCTTTCTAGACGAATATTTTGTTAGGGCGCGATTTTTTCGCCTGGAAGCGAATTTTTTGCCCGGGGGCGCATTTTTCGCCCGACCGCACATTCTTCGCCCGACCACGCATTTTTTGCCCGGCCGCGCATTAAACGACCTAGCGCGAAATTTTTCTCCCTGGCGTGATTTTTTCTTCCGGGCGCGAATTTTTCGCCCGGGCGTGCTTTTTTCGCCCGGGCGCAGATTTTTCCAACGGACGCGAATTTTTCGCCCCGACGCGAATTTTTCTCCCCGGCGCGAATATTTCGGCCCGGCGCGAATTTTTCTCCCGGGCGCGAAATTTTTGCTCGTGCTCGAATTTTTGGCCCCGCGCGGAATTTTCCGCCCAGGCGCGGAATTTTTTGCCCGAGCGCGAATTTTTTTGCCCGACGCGAAATTTTCGCCTATACGCGAATTTTTCGCTCGGGAGAGAATTTTTTGCCCGGGCGCGAATTTTTTCGGCCCGAAATGAAATTTTCGCCGGGGCGTGAATTTTTTCGCCCCGACGCGAAATTGTCGCCCGGGGGCGAATTTTTTCGCCCCGGCGCGAATTTTTCGCCCGGGCGCGAATTTTTCGCCACAGTGCGAATTTTTCTCCCGGGCGCGAATTTTTCGCTCGGGCGCGAATTTTCTCCCCCTGGCGCGAATTTTTCGCCTAGGTGCTGTTTTTTTGCACGATAGTGCATTTTTCTACTGGTAGCAGTTTTTTCCCCCGCGATTTTTTAGCCCCGGAGCGGTTTTTTCCCCCGGGCGCAGTTTTTTCGCACGGCCACAGTTTTTTCGCCCGAGCACAGTTTTTTGCGCGAACGCAACTTTTTTACCCGAGCGAGCTGCTTTCGCCTCGGCGCGAAATTTTTGCCCGGACGCGAAATTTTCATCCGGGCGCAAACTTTTCGCAGGATCCCGAATATATTTCGCCCCGACACGAATATTTTGCACGAGCGCGAATATTTCGCCCGGGCGCGCATTTTTTGCCCGGGAGCGTTTTTTGTCCAGACGCGTTTTTCCCGCGCCCCGACGGAAAATTCAAGCCCGGGCCGAAAGTTCGCGCTCGAGCGAATAATTCACGCTCGGGCGAAAAATGCGCGTCCCAGCGAAATATTCGGTCATGTGCGGAAAATTCTCATCTGTCCGCAAAATTCAAGCTCGGGCGGAAAATGTGCGCAATTTTAATAAAAAAATCACTGCAACCGAGATTTGTCAAACAGTTTATAAAATGATACTTTCTGAAAATCTCTGCAAAATAAGTTCACCCAAACGGATCTCCTTTTGCAATATACATTTTCCAAAAGCTCATTTTCTCAACTTACTTTTGCTACCACTACTTTTCCTTTCCGAAAAGACCACCCAAACATAGCCTTAATTTGAATGATTCACAAGGTAAGCAATTCTCTCTTTTTTTCCTCTTGTTGCTGAGATATTTCATGAGCTGGTAGGAGATGCTGAGGAGCAGACTTATTTCATAAAAATTCACAAGCTGAGCAGTTTATGGCTGAGCTGGTAGGAACATACATGCTCGTGTTCTTCAGGCGCGGAGCTTTGATCATCTGGCAGAGTGGAAGTTTCACGTTGGCTGGTGCTTCTCTAACTTGAGCCGCAGTGATGTCGACAATAGTTTATTTCATAGCTCACATATAAATTTCTCAATAGTATATGAACTGTTATGTTTTGTGTTGGTTACATTGATTTAAATGTACCTGATTTGAATAAGCCTCACCCTACTCAATGATATACATCAAAATGTATTTGATGTATTTTGATTTGCCTTGTGCAGGTTAAGTATTTGCAGGGAAAGATGAAAAGTTTCTAAGTGCATGTGTCGACACCCAGGAGCAAAATGTCGACACTTAAGAAGACTTGTGTCGACACCCAGGCATGCAGTGTCGACACTTGGAGTAATTGTGTCGACACCAGGGATGTAGAGTCGACACCAGACAGAAAGTGTCGACACATGAAGACTGTGTCGACACTCAATGAAGAAATGTCCAGTGAAGTTGTGTCGACACTTAGAAGCAGTGTCGACACCCAGAAGAACTGTGTCTATGATGAGTCCACATTTTACACTGATTTTTGGACTCATCTGGGCTAGTTTTATCGCCTTAGCACTACACTTGAGAGCCTTTATTGCTTATTTCTGTTTATGTACCTATTTCACGATTAAGTGCACTGTAGGCCCGCTTCTATGTGCTCTCTGTGTTTCCATTTCTGTTGTTATTCTTTAGCCCTATCTCGGGGATGTGGTGGGCACGTTCTGATGGCCTTTCTGCCACTTCTGCTGGTACAGGGGTCGTGTGCGTGTTCCGGGATGATTGTGAAACAGGAATACTGCGCACTATCAGGGGATCTAATGCGCACGACCACTAGTCGTGCGCCCCCGATCGTGCGCACTACTCTAGGTTTTATATTGAATCAGCATGGGGTAAGCGCACGACCACTGGACTTACTGCGCACGACCACTGGTCGTGCGCCACTGTTCGTGTGCATTACACCCCCTTTGTCATAACCCTATCTCGGTAATCGCACGAGCACTGGCCATAGTGCGCACGACCACTGGTCGTGCGCCACTGCTCGTGCGCGTATATGCTGATGCTTCTTGTCCAGGTTGCACGTTTATTTGGAAAAGCCGCACGATCATCGACCTACAGTGCGCACGACTACTGGTCGTGCGCCACTGATCGTGCGCACTGCTTCTGCTGTCTCCGTATAAAAGGCCCTGCTCCGCGTTTTAGGTCAACGCCTGTCATTTGCTGCGATCGGAGAGTGCGCGGGAATTGCCTTTTCACCTCTCCAGCTGCTCCATCACTTCCACCTTCGCCGGGAAGCCATTTCCACTTACTCCGAAGCTTTCCAACACTCCGGCGAAGCCCTCGGCCATTGATGACTTCAACTCCAAGCTTTCCTGCAAGAGTTGGTGAATTAGATAACCTAGAGAACGGACTTAAAGGCCTTCGAGGTGACAGATCGTTGGTACCGGAAGCCTCCTTGGACTGAGCCCGGAAGCGGATTGACAACTCGCTACTCCGACCACGACCCGCGGTGGATCTTCATTCTCTTTTGGTTTACTCCTCTTCCCCTTCCTCTGTGTTATGACTGTTTTGAGCAGTGTAATGAACATTTCCATCCCTGAATATCAAGTTTACTTTCTAGTTAATGGAATGTTAGTTTCTTCTTATGCTTGTGAGTTCTGTCTGTGAATGCGCCTCACTCACCCCACATCCACTTCATTCCCGTGCCTTGTCCGATTACAATCCACACAAGAACGCTGAAATCCATTAGTTTCCCTTCCACTCGCCCAACTGAAGTTCGGCATAGCGGCCGACAAACCCATTTCACCTTGCGAAGAGGTGTCGTCGACCCGCATAGCTTTTACTAGTTCAGTAGATCAAACATCCATAATCTCCCGAGTCCGCTATTTTCTTTTTGTTCTATTTTTAACTCTCATAACGATATTCTCATTACTGTTGCCGTTCTATGCTAATTGCATTCCTCAAGAGACCGACACTTGGGGATTTACTCTCAAAACTTTATTACTTGTGCGACCGGTGCGCTTGTCGTATTACACGCATCAAGTTTTTTGCGCCGTTGCCGGGGAATGCAACTATAGAGCGACTTCGGATGACTTCCAATATTGTTATCAGAGTTAGTATTGTTTTGTTTTGACTGCTGTTTATTCTAGTGTGTAGTGTTTGCCACAGTGAATGCAAGGCCGAGCTACAAGAGATTTTGTCACCTACGACCGCAGAGATCGAACGTACTCTCTTAGCACGAAGACGCGCCGCAACCATCAATTTTGCCCCAATGGGAGACCAGTTGAATATTGATGCAGGCAACCGAGTTGCAGGGCTACCTCATGACGATGAAAATGAAGTGAATCCTCCCCAGGTCCGCATTATGAGGGATTATACTACACCCACTGTTGGGAGTATATACCCCGGATTTCAGACCTGCTATTACCAATCCTCAGTTCGAGATCAAACCAAGCTATTCTGAATATTATTCGGAACAACGCTCAGTTCTCCGAATGGCCACTGAAGACGCCCATCTTCACCTTACAGAATTCTCCGAGATCTGCGCCACGTTCCGCTACGCTGGAATCCCAGATGAAACAGTCAAGCTCCGTCTCTTCCCTTTTTCATTAAGATACAAAGCCAAGACATGGCTTCACTCCCTTCCACCTGAAATAGCCCCCACCTGGGAGGCTTTGACTACCAAATTTCTAGCTAAGTTTCATCCAGTGGATTGGATCGTGAGCTTGAGGCGCGCAATAGCCAACTTCCTGGCAAGCCGATCAAGAAAGCTTAGCCGAAGTTTGGGAGCGTTTTAATGAGTTGCTGAGGAAGTGCCCTAATCATGGATTCCAAACGTGGAATCTCGTCGAAAGTTTCTACTTTGCTATTGATCCCCACCACCGAGCCATGATCGATGCTGCCTCCGGAGGAACCATCATGAATCTTGCTCCAGATGATGCTCTGAAAGTCTTGCAAGACACCGCAACTCACAGTGCATACTGGACCGCGGGAAGAAACATCCCACGAAGCACCAGTGGAGTGTTTGCCTTGGATATCCCCAAGCCTGCTCCTGCCTCCCCAGTGATGGCAATCTCATATCAAGGGTGCGGAAGAACTGATCATAACAGCTTCGAATGCTCAGGAGTTGAGGTACAAGATGAATCTTTGTTTTTGAATGAATCTGTTTATTTTGTTGCAAATCAAAACAGGGGAGTGCCATACGGGAATACTTACAACCCGGGGGTGAGAAATCACCCCAACTTTTCTTGGAATCCTAACACATCTGGCCAAAGATGGCAACCGGGGCAGCATCAAAATGATGCGTATGCTTCCGGTAGCCAACCGCGGCCGCCTCAACCGAATTATTCCCAAGGGCCCCCCATCGTTAAGAAAAATTCTTTGGAAGAAATGTTCGAGAAGTTTGTTGAGATTTCCCAGACCAACATGACAAATCAGGCCGCCTCGATGCTCAAACTGGAGGCACAATTGGGCCAATTGGCTCAAGTGGTTTCCGAGCGCACCCAAGGCACCTTACCGAGCAACACTAAAAAGAACCCCCATGAACAAGGAAAGCGCCTTGGGGAGGACACTACGGGAAACTGCAACGAACTTGTCATTAATTGTAAAATCAATAACATCGACACTCCAGCATTATGCGATTCCGGGGCGTCCAGCAACATACTCACTTTGCAAGATGCTGCAAAGATGCAGTTACAAGTTGACATTGAAAATCGGAAATCACTTATCTTAGCTAATGGCAATCTGGTTGACACGGAGGGAGTTGTGCGGGACGTTGAAATCGAGGTTAACGGCACCAGTATCACCACTAACTTTCAGGTTTTGGGACCACAGAAAAATAACTCTATTCCTATATTAGGAGTCCCATTCCTAACAGCCAGTGGCGCATCCATTGACTTTTCCAAAGTCCGTGTCACTTGGACAAATGAAGAGTGCACCCTCGATGAAACATCCCTACATTTTTCTTCCATCCCAAATAACATTTCTCTGAGTGTCACAGATGTCAAGCTGGATTCAGGTTCCCCCGCATTGGCAGCACATATGGAGAAGACGCCAAAGAACGGATTTCCTCCAGAAGTCGATGAGAAGCAGGAACTACTGGTCCACGAAGGGATCAATTGCCCCAAAGCCATGACTGTCTTTCTACTGCCAGGCAATTCTGTTGTTGAGCAGGGCGAACTAAGTTTTATTCGGGAGAAATCCCTGGACAATAATTTGTATAATTCTGTTAAACGATCTGTGACTTCGACACCCAGGGCAGATCGACACCGGTTGCCGTCACGGTGCCGGATAGGCCGCCACCAACCACGATACAAGCAAACCCCATAGCCTACCTTCATTGGAGGTCTCCCACGGTGGAGAAACTGAAAGAGGCCAAGCGTTTACGCGAAGAGTGCTACGCTGCCCTCCGGCTCGCGAACGAGTGCACTCGCAGTAATAGGACAATGCTAACTTGACTGCTTCTCACAATGCCATAGTCACAGAAATGAAAAATCTAGCTGCAGGGCAGACTCCAGCTAATGCTACTACTAAAGCAGAATTTGACAATGAAAGTCCACCTAGTGTCAGCTATGTGCACCTATGGGGGGGGAATAGGTGACGTGTGATTCTTTTGCGGAATTTACGGAGGCACCTGCACAATAAAAACAAAAACCACAGCACACAGAATACACAGCAAATTTATAGTGGTTCCCCGACTTGGGTACATCCACTTTCCCCCTACGACCTATCTCCCCAACAAGGGACGACTCGGTCACTTCTCCAACGGGATTGAAATCCAATCCCTGCACTAACGGAAGGAGCCCTTCCACACGTGAGAGTCAACACTCCCACAAAACGGGTTGCACCCAACCCTTACAACACGGAACAAAAGTTCCTTTACAATAAAATAAATGTAGAATGTACACGTGATACAAACTTCTCTTGGAGACTACGGTGTTCCTCTTTGTTCGACGACGTGTTCTTGAAGTCGATGAAGAGTCTACGACCTTGGTCTCTCTTGGAGAGGATTTCCCCGGAACCGGCGGCGGCACACAAGCGGCGGCTAGCTTCGGGATCGGCGGCTACGGTGAAGAGCAGCTGCTGAACTTGGAGATCCAAACTTCGTTGCGAAGCAAGCTCGGTCTACCAACGGTCACACGAGGATCGGTCGTCTCGATCGATTCGGATGGGAAGTGTTTCCGATCAACAAATCGAGAGACAAAGGATCTCTGGATAGACGCGTGAGACGCAAGCTTTGCTAAGCTACTGTCGCCGGAGATCGGGAAGAAGATCGATCAGTGACGGCGACGGACGTTCCCGAGCGCGACGGCGGCGGCGGAGATGAGTCGCTGATTTAGGGTTTTGTTGCGACTCGGTTCCTTTTTCTTTTTCTCCGTACTTTACTGTTCAAAATACCCCTGTATTTATACCCTGTAGATACAGCACATTTGACCGTTGTGGGACCCACAAAAGAAATCCCCAAAATCCGGTTCAAACTAGTCCAGAAACAGAATCCGGTTCAGCAGCATTCTGAGAAAACGCCAAGTAAAAATCGGCGAGAATCGCAGACGATTCTCGACGAATCGGCGAGAATCACCAAGTGATTCTCGACGATTCGTCGAGAATCGTTTGTGATTCTCGTCGAATCACTTGTCGATTCTCAACGAATTTTACTTTATACATGGGCTGCTTGACCACTGGTTCGGCGGGAATCACAAGTGATTCTCGCCGAATCTTACTTGGCACCATTTTGAGATGGCCAAAAGGAGTCGGCGAGAATCACTGATGATTCTCGTCGATTCGGCGAGAATCACTAGTGATTCTCGCCGATTCGGCGAGAATCACTTGGTGATTCTCGTCGAATTTGCCTTGGACGATTTTTCGTCTTCCACCTAGGAGCTGCTCCTTGATCCTCCATGCTCCTTGTCTTCTCTTGCATATGAACGACCCTGTACTTGAAAGTAAGTGCACTCCAATAGAGAGAGTACACATAGGCCAACACACTGATCTGCTCAACGAGGGATTACGTCGTGCAGACCCGTGTATATTGACCTACTGCACCCTGACATTGGTGTGCACTTAGCGTGGAGAAACTGCAAGTACAACTTGAAAAAGTTTATCAAATACATTGTGAATTCATCTTAGCTTGACAGGGGGCTTCCTCAAATCCAGGTAATCGTGGATACAATACCCAACAATCTCCCCCTATTTGACGAAGCCAAAACCCTACTAGCTAAGATGAATAACACCTATCAAATAATAATTATAGCATTTAAAAATTAAATATGCAACACAGGGGAATATATGCAATCAGAACAGGACTTGAGTCATTCACACATTCAAGAATATATATATATACCAAGAGAAATATATTCACATATAATTCAGAATTGTTCATATGACAATAATAATCATTAAACGTTCTTAAGACACAGTGACCAGCTATAAAATAATGACTATTTGTCCTTAGCTACGTCACCCTTCAGAGTTTGAGCCAAGTACTTTTTGCTTTGCCTTTCCATGTATTCCTTGGGCTTCGGATAGTACCTAGGAGGAGCAACTTTGTCTGGATCCTTGTTGTTTCTGAAGAAAATGTTGCGTTTTGCTTCAAACGTCTTGTGCGTCTCCCACTCATATTGGCTATATACCTCGTTTCGATTGATCTCTCCTCTTTCTTGTAGCCAGAAGGTGTCTAAGATTATATTCCTTGAGACTGGACTCCACCTTTCATTTCGTACATCCTCCTCATTCATTCGAATTCTCTTTGCAGCCTGTGTCTCCTTGGGTGTCCCTTCCTGAACTTTCCTCTTTCCCCTGGCTTTAGCTAAAGCCTCCTGGTCAAACATACTCCTCAGCTTAGATTTGGAGATGGCCCTAGCATCAGCTTTATCAGTGAAAGTTTCTGCAGCACTTGTACTTACATCCTCAGCAATATTTACTTCCTCAGCAGCCTTAGAAGTCTCAGGAACCTGAATACCGGCAGGTTGGTCAGGTAGGACGACGCCTAACGTGCCCAGCGCCTGTTGTAGCATCCACCAGCAACTCTCATAGACGTATTTGCTTGATTGTGCAAAGTTTGCATCCATGCTTTCATGGAGCTCGGCCAGCTTAGCGATATACTCCTTCTCCCCCTTTTTGGCTTCGTCAGCTATGCAATTGGCATATGAGTGCAAGGAGTCATCAATATGCTTAGTTGTCTTGCTGAATTCAGTGATTAGGGCCTGCTGATTTGCATTTAAAGTGACCATGTTACCATCAAATTTCTGAATATTGTTGGCTACAACGTGTGCGTTCTAATTGACAACAGCCAGAGTATCAGTATTCTTTTTCAAGCCGGCCATTAACAGTGTGACAGCTTCGCCGGCCGCATTATACTTTTCTTCGAATTTCTTCTCCATCACGTCCAGCTTATGGTTGATTGCCACCATATTCTTCAGCATGAGATCTTCAGAAGTCTTAATCTCTTGCAGCATTATTTTCTGAGCTTTATCAAAAGAGGTTTTAAGCTCATTCACGATGCCCTGAATTATATGTACAGTGTGAATGGCTAGGTCATCGCGTAATGGAATAGCTGGAGGCACTTCTTGGCCTTGCTCTTGCTCTGCAGCAGATGCATCGGTAGAGCTGGATACAATCACAGCCTCTATAGAAGGAATGTTGGCGGCCTCTTGAGGTTTATCAAACTCCCCCTCCACTGGTGCAGACTTATCAGATGGAGGTTCAACGGGATCCGGAGTCTCCAACACTTCATGGTCCTCATTCTCATCGTCCTCTCCATCCTCATCCAAAAATTCATCCATATCAGCAGCTTCTTCCACTTCTTGATCAGCAGTGTCCAGTGCTTCAGCTTCAGTTCTTTGAGTGTTTCTGTTCAAGCCCTCCTCATCCTCCAACTCAGGTTCACTTACTTCATGAATTTCGGCCACCGCATCCTTGGCCACCTGGGCGATTTCAGATATTATATCCATATGAGTGGGTAGAGTCTCCCCCTCGATTCCTGCAGTCACAGTATCAGGAATTTCACTGGGGGACGCTGCTGGAGATACTTCCTCTTGCTCTTCCACAGCAGGCTGCCCGATGCGCCGCTCCCATCGATCAAACACAGTAGCATCCATTTTTTTCAAGTAATGGAGAGGAACTCCTTTGCTCATGTCGAATTTGTCTCCGTTGAGCTGGTTGAGATATAGACTAATGATGCGGCCGAAGCTTGGAGTGCCCAGAGTGTCCTTGATCTTTTGGAACAGCAACTCCCCCCAGTTGAACCTCTTTCGGCAGACCACAGCTATGAGAATTTTGAACATATCTCCGGAGATATGATCATGGGAGCCTGGCTTGCAGATGAGTACTTTTCCTATGACGTCAGATAGGAGCTTCCCTTCTTCATTCATCTCTTTTCTCTTTACTGATCGAGTGCCTCTTGGAAGACCGCAGAACAAGAGGGTTCTGGCTTTGTCCTCGTCCTCCAGATAATCTTCCTGCTCCGAACTTGAGAGCTGCAGGTAGCGAGTTAGCTTACTGGCAGACATCTTTACTTTTGTCCCAGCCACCTTGCTCTTGATGATGGAGTCTCTATCTCGGAGTCTTGCGGTAGAGAAGAACTCCAGCACCTCTTTATCCAGGACTTTGCAAGGGTGCTCCAATATGAAGGTTAGCCCGGCCTCTTCCAGCATGAGAATGATATTCCGGAACTCGTCCGAGGCATGAGAGAATCCAGTGCGAACCAGCTCGCAGCCAGAAATCAAGCATGCAGTAGTCCTTGGAGCCATTGAAGATCTAGAGAGAAGCCCTACTCTAAGCATTAGTGAACATTCAAAAAGAAAGCATCACTAGTGAGCGCGTCCAAGTGCGGTTGAGGAGAAGGTTACCTAAGGGCTTACACGGAAGAGAGTTGATGAGCTTCGGGAAGATCTTCGGTGGAAGGAAGAGTATCCCGTGGGGTGCGGCCTTGCTAGAACCTTGCGGTCACAGGGACACTTCGCGAGAACCTTGTGGGGTTCGGCCTTGCTAGAATCTCACGGGGAGAGGATGGTCACACAGCAACGATTCGATGAGAACTCTCTTGGCGTCGACGAGATCGTCGGAGGGCTGCGGGTTTCAGCGAATCCGCGGAAGTGCACTTGCGCGAGTCGTCGGGAGTTCTCTTGCGTAAGGGTCGTCGAGTGTTCTCTTGCGCGAGTCGTGAGGAAGGCGAACAGGCGGAGATAGTATTTCGGCGGGATTTATATAAGTCGTCGGGATACTTAAGGAAGCCGAGCGGTCGGTGAGCTCCTTCGGCGGGATTCGTCTAATTTGGTGAGATATAAAATGGGTGGCCGGGATTCGGAGTATATAATGATGTTTTTCTTGACTACTTTGGGAAGCATTGCACCATTTTCAAATTCTTCGAATGTCAAGTTAATACAAGATTAATAAATACATGTTTATTATAACGACAATCTATTCGGATTTGAGCGAGACTTCTCCAGACACTTCTTGATGTCAATTGTGATGTGTCGAAATTCGCAATGACATATCTTTGTTAACCTTTTATTGTTGTGTAATGGTTTGCATGCCTCGTGATAAGCATAAGTATTCGTATACACAAGGATAGAAATATATATATATATATATATTTACTTTGAATGAGGATGCATCATGACACAAGTCCTTGAACTGATCAAACTTACCTGGGATTTGGAGAGTCATCGTCTTAGTCCCACAGGAAGAACATATTAGTAGCTTAAAGTGAGTATGCTCAACAGGTAGCACATCTGTTATTGCAGACGCTTGTTCCAAGTTAGCCTTGAGCCACCTACTGTCTAGTTCCCAAAGTATTCACGGGGACCTAGACTACCCTGCAAGACAGAATTACTTTACCTTAGGAACCCAAATCATATTGGGTCCTAGGTTTCTATTAGCATAAGCATGCAACTGCCTTCCTTCAGAAAACCTGTCTGGAAGACTACCCCTGTCCCTAGAATGTGGATAAGCCCTTGCTGTGGGTACTGAGGGGTTGTGCCAACAGTCAATGGCAAAGTGTCCCACTTTGCCGCAGCACCAACAAGAGTGAATGTTGTATCGCCGTTTTCGACCTGATCTAGTGACGGATGTAGTCACGGTCCTAGGTCTAAAAGGGATAGGGCATGTTCTTGTCGCACAAATTCCTCTTCCATCGAGACATGAGGAAGGGTGAAACGAATGCATGATGTGAGCGTTATGAGGCCGAGAAGGTGGTGCCATTCTTTCAGGCATCTTCCTTGCTGAGGCTCCATAAAGCCTGACATCATGACTTCTATTCTCCCTATCCCGTGTCCTCGAATGGAGAGAAATCTTCTGTGGACTAGGACATGCAGATCCACACTTTGTTGTGGCAGTGGCCGTGAATACAAAGGGCTCAGAATGAGCCTTAGGTATTTCCTCATGGGTGGCCATGACGCCTCTTGCACTATGGACGTTTCCACATGGGGACAATTCACCCTTGCAGTGACCACGATTATTCCTGTGGTCATACCTGAAGGCATGATGAGTTGCCTTCCCGCTTGGAGTGGGAGGTCGGAACACCGTTTCCCCATTTCTCCATCCCTGGATAATCCGGGAGATCCACCCGGTTTCTTGTTTTCTCTTTATAGCATCAACTTTGGAAAAGTTAGATACTATACGTTTCTCATTATCTAGACTATTCTCTAGAGCTGAGATCTTAGAGTCCTTGAGCTTGTTGGACGCCAATTGGAGAACCAACAAGATCTTCAGTCGAGCAATCTCTCGAGCTTGCTCCTCAGCAAGTAGATTGCTTTCCTGAAGGGCTCTCTTCAGGGAATCAGTATTTTCTGGAGGAGAGCAGTTTCTGTTTTCAGAAAAGTCAAAAGATGTGGGACAGGATGAAGATGATACCTGCTCATCTGGGTTATTGTCATTAGAATCAGTGACCAATGTTTCGTTCTCGTCGGAGCTGCTTTCCTCACTATCTTCTTCAGTCTCTGACAAGGATACTGGAGCTCTGATGCAATCCGAAGGATCCTTGCATTCATCTTCAGAAGTGAGGACCCCCACATACGCTTCATCCTCTGATTGGCAGCATATTTCAGCTTTCTCTGACCCCCCCCCATCAGCTCTGAGATCATCATCCACAGAGATTTAGCCGTTTTACATTTTTCCAACCTGGAGCGAGAGGCTCCAGACCAGACATCCATAATAATTTGTCGAATCCTCTGGTCCAGTTGGAAAAATGAGAGTTCCATCTCTGTCATCTCAGCAATGCACATGGGCACTTGGATCCCCGAGTCGGTGGTCTTCATGGGGATAAACGGACCCTCTTCCAGGATGAGGAATGCTCGTGGATCGATGGCATCCAGGTGAAATAACACTCTCATCCTCCAGATAGGATAATAATCCTTTGTGCATGCAGGGAGTTTGAGTGGCAATACGTCATAATCCAGATCCATGCTTCTGACACTGGTGGCAGGATTCACCTCAAGGTGTTAGCCTTTTTGTTGAGGAACCTCCCTTTGATACCACTTGAAAGTCCACCTAGTGTCAGCTATGTGCACCTATGGGGGGGGGGGGGGAATAGGTGACGTGTGATTCTTTTGCGGAATTTACGGAGGCACCTGCACAATAAAAACAAAAACCACAACACACAGAATACACAGCAAATTTATAGTGGTTCCCCGACTTGGGTACATCCACTTTCCCCCTACGACCTATCTCCCCAATAAGGGACGACTCGGTCACTTCTCCAACGGGATTGAAATCCAATCCCTGCACTAACGGAAGGAGCCCTTCCACACGTGAGAGTCAACACTCCCACAAAACGGGTTGCACCCAACCCTTACAATACGGAACAAAAGTTCCTTTACAATAAAATAAATGTAGAATGTACACGTGATACAAACTTCTCTTGGAGACTACGGTGTTCCTCTTTGTTCGACGACGTGTTCTTGAAGTCGATGAAGAGTCTACGACCTTGGTCTATCTTGGAGAGGATTTCCCCGGAACCGGCGGCGGCACACAAGCGGCGGCTAGCTTCGGGATCGGCGGCTACGGTGAAGAGCAGCTGCTGAACTTGGAGATCCAAACTTCGTTGCGAAGCAAGCTCGGTCTACCAACGGTCACACGAGGATCGGTCGTCTCGATCGATTCGGATGGGAAGTGTTTCCGATCAACAAATCGAGAGACAAAGGATCTCTGGATAGACGCGTGAGACGCAAGCTTTGCTAAGCTACTGTCGCCGGAGATCGGGAAGAAGATCGATCAGTGACGGCGACGGACGTTCCCGAGCGCGACGGCGGCGACGGAGATGAGTCGCTGATTTAGGGTTTTGTTGCGACTCGGTTCCTTTTTCTTTTTCTCCGTACTTTACTGTTCAAAATACCCCTGTATTTATACCCTGTAGATACAACACATTTGACCGTTGTGGGACCCACAAAAGAAATCCCCAAAATCCGGTTCAAACTAGTCCAGAAACAGAATCCGGTTCAGCAGCATTCTGAGAAAACGCCAAGTAAAAATCGGCGAGAATCGCAGACGATTCTCGACGAATCGGCGAGAATCACCAAGTGATTCTCGACGATTCGTCGAGAATCGTTTGTGATTCTCGTCGAATCACTTGTCGATTCTCAACGAATTTTACTTTATACATGGGCTGCTTGACCACTGGTTCGGCGGGAATCACAAGTGATTCTCGCCGAATCTTACTTGGCACCATTTTGAGATGGCCAAAAGGAGTCGGCGAGAATCACTGATGATTCTCGTCGATTCGGCGAGAATCACTAGTGATTCTCGCCGATTCGGCGAGAATCACTTGGTGATTCTCGTCGAATTTGCCTTGGACGATTTTTCGTCTTCCACCTAGGAGCTGCTCCTTGATCCTCCATGCTCCTTGTCTTCTCTTGCATATGAACGACCCTGTACTTGAAAGTAAGTGCACTCCAATAGAGAGAGTACACATAGGCCAACACACTGATCTGCTCAATGAGGGATTACGTCGTGCAGACCCGTGTATATTGACCTACTGCACCCTGACATTGGTGTGCACTTAGCGTGGAGAAACTGCAAGTACAACTTGAAAAAGTTTATCAAATACATTGTGAATTCATCTTAGCTTGACAGGGGGCTTCCTCAAATCCAGGTAATCGTGGATACAATACCCAACAGACAAAGCCTTCCAAGAGGAAATAACTGCTGTTAAGACTGCCATACTAGACTCTCAGAAGATCATTACTGACAAACTCCAAAGGTTAAAGCCTTATTTTAAAGATGGAGTCAATTATTTGGATAACCAGGTTAGATTTCAAAAAGATGATGTTAGAGATCACATTGAAAGAGAAGTCATAAAGGGGGAGAGAGTGTTAGTCAAGGCCAGCTCTGATCATGCTAAGTGGATATCTAATTCTATCAGAGCAACTCTTGGATATCCTCCTCTTTGTGATGATGATAATGTTGCAGAATCTGGAATTAATCCTGCATATGTAGGAGGGGAGCAACCTGAAGTGGCTCAAGTCATCTACCCTCCTCCAGATTTTGACATGATACATGCTGATATACAGTCCATGTATAGCCCACCTGGGGGAAAGGACAATGTCATTATAGAGAAAGTTGTTCAACCAATATCTGAAGCTATGCAAGAAGCACTGCAGAAAGAAGAAGAAACTAGATTGTCTAAGAAGAGGTTTAGGGAGCAAGCTGAACAGAGACCAGACTTTGAGCAGTGGAGCCCTACTTCAAGAAATATTATTTTAACTGCATGGAAAGCTGCAAACGATAATATACAAGACAGAAATAAATGGTTTTCTGAACTTGAATGGAGGAAACATGAGTCAAGGAAAGAAGCAATAGTCCAATATAGAAGAAAGGCCAAGATGGGAAAGCTACATCCTACTGCCCAGGAGCCTAGCAAGTACATTCCCAAGCCTTATCACTACTTTGAGAGGCAAAAGATCAAAGCAGAAGAGCAAAAGAAAAAGGACTTGAAAGGCAAGAAGCCTGCTGATGCTGAAGTTGCTGAAGCTCCTATTCAAGCCAAAGTACAAGCTGTAAAAGGGATAGTGATCAAGGAGACTGAACAAAAATAGAATAGACTTTTATTCAGTTTACAATTGTAATCTTGTGTTTTTCAAACACTTTGTAAAACTTTTGTATTATGAATATTACAAAGTTGAGAGAACAATATGATGTGTTTTAAATCTATTTCATAATTGTTCTGAGATGCTATCTGTGTATGCATGTTTGTTTAATACATGTGATGTTCTTTCCTGATTCATAATCCTGCTTTACATCATTTTGTAATTTTATTATGAATGGTGTATATCATTGACTAAGGGTTATGACTTCTCCAAATAGGGGGAGATTGTTGGTTACATTAGTTTAAATGTACCTGATTTGAAGAAGCCTCACCCAACTCAATGATATACATCAAAATGTATTTGATGTGTTTTGAGTTTACTTGTGCAGGTTAAGTATTTGCAGGAAAGAAGAAAAAGTTTCTAAGTCCATGTGTCGACACCCAGAGGGAAAGTGTCGACACTTAAGAAGACTTGTGTCGACACCCAGGCAAGCAGTGT
This sequence comes from Platanthera guangdongensis, assembly GCA_039583875.1. Classification (NCBI taxonomy): domain Eukaryota; kingdom Viridiplantae; phylum Streptophyta; class Magnoliopsida; order Asparagales; family Orchidaceae; genus Platanthera; species Platanthera guangdongensis. The sequence goes on along the minus strand of CM077149.1, from coordinate 63,344,089 downwards.
CGACACTTGGAGTCATTGTGTCGACACCAGGGATGCTGAGTCGACACCAGACAGAAAGTGTCGACACAAGAAGCTGTGTCGACACTCAGTGAAGAAAGTGCAGTGAAGCAGTGTCGACACATAGCAGTTGTGTCGACACCCAGTGAAACTATGTCTACATCAGAAAGTGTCGACACTTGGAGGCTGTGTCGACACTCAGCAAAAGTCAGCAGAGACTAAGTATAAGTCTCGACACAAGGAGATGTGTCGACACTCAGCAGAAGACTCAACACTTGAAGAAAGTGTCGACACCCAGAACAATGTGTCGACACACTGCAGAAGAGTCAACACTTGAAGAAAGTGTCAACACAAGAAATAATGTGTCTACACTTAGCTGTAGACTCAACACTTGAAGAAAGTGTCGACACAAGGAGCTATGTCGACACTTAGCAAAGTTCAAGAATATTCTAAGTACAAGTGTCGACACAAAGGAGTTGTGTCGACACTCAGCCAGAGTCTCGACAGAAGAAGAATGTGTCGACACCCAGAGCAATGTGTCGACACTCAGCAAGTATCAACACTGAAGACATGTGTCAACATAAGGAAGAAGTGTCGACACTTAACAGATTCAACACATGAAGATGTGTCGACACAAAGAAGATGTGTCGACACTTACAATAATTCAGCAATATACTGAAGTACAAGTACTTGTGTCGACACTCAATTTCAGTGTCGACACATGAAGAAAAGCAGTGTCGAGATATAAAATCTACAACACAAGGAGTTGTGTCGACACCTTGTAGACTAGTGTCGACACTTAGACAACTTGTGTCGACACTTGGTCTATAAGTGTCGACACTTAAAGACAGAAAGTCTCGACACTTTCAGACAGTTACAGAGTTTTCAAGAACTAACTGGATGACTTGACAGCTGCCATTCCAGCCGGTCTACTGCACCTGTCAGTGTTGTCAGAAATCAGTTATGAACCGGACCAGCCGGTTACCATGAAGAAGGCCTATAAATAGGCTTACACTGTCTACAGAAGAGGTTGTTCAGATTGATTAGAAGATCAACACAACAAGTAATACAAAGAAGATCTAGCTATCAAGTGAAGATCTAAGAAGTTGGAGAGAGAGAGCTCCATCCAAGAAATCAGTCATTGGAACCAGAATGAGAAGAAGTGTTCAGATTTATTCTGAATCTTAAGTAGCAGAGATCAAGGATCAACTGCAGAAGAGGTCAATCTTATTGAGTTCTACATTCAAGAAGCTTTGAAGAAAGCCAAGTCAGATTGATTTCAGCTGAGTTCTTCTAAGAACTCATCAAGAAACTCACAACACTTCTCTCTTTACTCTAAGTTGTTAAGTTACAATATTTGTATTCATTTTATCTTGTAGGATCCTTAGGGATCTGAGTCTTGTAAGCCTGTAATTATAAAGGCTGAGTGTAGGGCTTGAGTGCCTGAGTGTAAGAGATTGAAATCTCTGAGCGTAGGCCTTGGTGGCTGAGTGTAGGCCTTGGTGGCTGAGTGTAGGCCTTGGTGGCTGAGTGTAGGATTTATGAAGAAGCTGAGTTGTATGGCCTTGGGCCTGAGGTGTAGGAGCATGTTTTGGGTTCTGAGATAGTGGAGGAGTTTGGCCGAATCTAGTACACAACTAGATAGGCGAAGGGGGAAAGTGGATGTACCCAAACCTTGGGGAACCACTATAAAACTGTGTGTCTACTGTGTGCTGTGATATTCTGTGATTGCTGTGTGATTGTTGTGTACAAATAGATATAACTCTGAGATAAAATCTAATTGCTGCCTTAAAAGGTTAAAAAGATTCAAGTCACCTATTCACCCCCCCCCCCCCTCTAGGTGTTTAGGTACAATATCTTTCAGTAACCCTAGTTACAAACTCAGGGTTAGATTTTCTTATTTCATAGCCAACCAAAATATGGAAGAAAAAAGTATTGGAATTTCTGAATGGAGCAACCCTAGACGAATCTGGACTCAAGATAAAGTCAAAAGTACATGGAGAAAAGGTGAAGGTCTCACCAAAGAGTTTGAGAAAAGTACTTCAGTTACCAAGGACTAAAGAAGATGAGAATGTTTCTGCTTCTAAAACTAGGGAAGAATTAACTTGGTGTGGTCTGGATTCCAATATGAAAATTGGATCAGTGTTCAATAGGAAGGGGATGAACAGCAAAGGAAAATTCCTCTCTGAAATTGTTGGCAAGGAGATCTTGAGTAAGCCTGGAGGGCATGACAGGGTATCAGCCCATATGTTCAATCTTATGACAAGGATTATCTTCACATTGAAAACTAATTGGTCTGTAGTAGTCTTTGAGAAGATTAAAGAGAGCATGAAGAAGCCCAATTTGGGTAGGATACTAAGTTTTCACTTGGCTGGTAGTATACCAGAAGTAATGAGTCAAGTTGCTGGATCAAAGATCAACCACATGAGAAAGATGGACATGAGACTCTTCTCAAGATGGGATAGGGTCTTATCTAAGGGGATGCCAACACCTGAGAAGGAAACCCCACTTAAGAAGAAGAAGAAGAAGAAGACAGCCCCAGTGGCTCAAGATTCCTCTAGCAGCTCTGAGGAGCAAGTTGTATTCACTCCTGATGAAGAAGACACTGGAATTGCTGGAAAGTCTCCAGCTCAACAAGATGATGCAGACAGGCAGGTGGAGCTACCTCAAGCTAGCCCAGTACATCAGGATACTATACAGGGGGAGCCTCTAGTAGTGGCAGAGCCAACTTCACTAGAAAGTGAGCAAGCTACAAACACCATACTTGAGGTACTCACTGAAATCAATAACTTAGTTTTCCCTATTGAGGATACTGTTTTGTCTGATTCATTAAATAATTTTAATCAGCAACCTCAGATTGATAGTCATCTCCCAGATGTTTTCATGGAGGACACATCTGTTGCAGCTCAAGTTGTTTCTGATCAAGTTGTTAATCTGGACCAAACAGACTTTGAGAAAGCAAGTGCTGCTGCTGAGGGGGAGAATGCTCCAGTTGAGGGGGAGCAAGTGGAAATTCTAGAAGAAACAGCAAGGAAAGAGCTTGAGAAGCCAAAGGAAGTTGAGGAGCTCCCTAGGGAGAGGGTAGACATAGCAAGCACCTCAGCTTCTGAAGATGAGGAGGCTACAAGAACAAAGAAAAGGAAATTTCAAGTCTTCAAGAGGAGGAGCCAGACTTATAAGAAAGTTCTGCAAACTATAACACCACAGCCTGCACTACAGCCAGCACCAACTGTACATTACCGTGCTTTGATGGTTGCTATGCAAATTAAGCTTGATGAGCACAGAAAAGCCATAGAAACATATATGGATGAGGGGAATAAGTCTTTACAGTTTGATCTAGCCCAAGACATTAAGTTTATAAGATTTGAAATGAAAATCAATAAGAAGGAGATGACTGACTGCTTCCACAAGGGAGGGAATGCAGTAGTCTTCTTAGCCACTCATCAGGAGAAAATTAAAGCTCAAGTGGATGAACTTGAAGTAAAGCAAGGCTATGTACTGGAAAATCAAATCAGAATGAATGATAACTTGACAGCTTCTCACAATGTTATTGTCACTGAACTTAAGAGTATAGCCACTACACAGAATGCAGCCCTGACTACTGCCAAAGAGGAATTTGATAAAGAATTACAAGAGAGCCTCACTGCTGTAACTTCTGCAATTCAAGATTCCCAGGAGCTCCTCAATGAAAAACTCCAAAGGTTAAAACCTTTCTACAAGGATGGAGTCAATTATCTAAATGCCCAAATCAGATTTCAGAAAGATGATTTAAGAGATCACATAGAAAGAGAAGTCATAAAGGGGGAGAGGGTGTTAGTCAAAGCAGGCTCTGACCATGCAAAATGGATTTCCAATTCCATCAGAGCCACTCTTGGTTATCCTCCTTTATGTGATGATGATAATGTTGCTGAGTCTGGGATTAATCCTGCCTATCTTGGAGGTGAGCAAGCTGAAGTAGCTCAGGTGATTTATCCTCCACCAGACTTTGATATGATACAAGCTGATATACAGTCCATGTATAGCCCACCCGAGGGACAGCAAAATGTTATCATAGAGAAGGTGGTTCAGCCAGTATCTGAGGCTTTATAGGAAGCTATACTGAAGGAACAAGCTGAACAAGAAGCTAGATTGTCTAAGAAGATGTTCAGAGAGCAAGCTGAACAAAGGCCTGATTTTGAACAGTGGAGCCCCACTTCAAGAAATATTATTTTGACTGCTTGGAAGGCTGCCAAAGATAATATACAAGACAGAAACAAGTGGTATTCTGAACTAGAATGGAGAAAGCATGAAAAACAGGCAAGAATCCATAGTGCAATATAGAAGAAAGGCAAAGATGGAAAGCTACTCCTACTGCCCAGGAGCCTAGCAAGTACTTCCCAAGCCTTATCATTACTTTGAGAGGCAGAAGATTAAAGCTGAAGAGCTAAAGAAGAAGGATCTGAAAGGGAAAAAGCCTGCTGATACTGAAGATGCTGAAGCCCCTATACAAGCCAAGATACAGTCTGGAAAGGGAATAGTGATTAAGGATGCTGAGCAAAAATAGAATAGAATTTTCTTCAGTTTACAATTGTAATCTTTTGATTTTAAACACTTTGTAAACTTTTGTATAAGGAATATGACATAGTTGTTAGAACAATGTGATGTGTTATAAATCTATTCCATAATTGTTCTGAGATGATATCTATGTATACATGTTTGTTTAATACATGTTTATGTTTTCCCTGATTGCATAATCCTGTTTTACATCATTCTGTAATCTTATTATGAATGGTGTATATCATTGACTAAGGGTTATGACTTCTCCAAATAGGGGAAGATTGTTGGGTACATTGGTTTAAATGTACCTGATTTGAAGAAGCCTCACCCTACTCAATGATATACATCAAAATGTATTTGATGTATTTTGAGTTGCCTTGTGCAGGTTAAGTATTTGCAGGGAAAGATGAAAAGTTTCTAAGTCTATGTGTCGACACCCAGAAGCAAAATGTCGACACTTAAGAAGATATGTGTCGACACCCAGTCAAGCAGTGTCGACATTTGGAGTAATTGTATCGACACCAGGGATGCAGAGTCGACACCAGACAGAAAGTGTCGACACATGAAGACTATGTCGACACTCAATGAAGAAATGTCCAGTGAAGTTGTGTCGACACTTAGAAGCAGTGTCGACACCCAGAAGAACTGAGTCTACATCAGAAAGTGTTGACACTAGGAGGCTGTGTCGACACTTAGCAAAAGTCAGCAAAGTCTAAGTATAAGTGTCGACATAATAAAGAATGTGTCGACACTCATCAGAAGACTCAACACTTGAAGAAAGTGTCGACACAAGAAAGAATGTGTCGACACTCAGCAGAAGACTCAACACTTGAAGAAAGTGTCGACACAATGAAGAATGTGTCGACACACAGCAGAAGACTCAATACATGAAGAAAGTGTCGACACTAGGAGGCTGTGTCGACACTCAGCAAAGTTCAACAAAAATTCTAAGTACAAGTGTCGACACAAAGGAGATGTGTCGACACTCAGCCAAAGTCTTAACAGAAGAAGAATGTGTCGACACAAGGAGCTGTGTCGACACTCAGCAAGTATCAACACAGAAGGCATGTGTCGACACCAAGAAGATGTGTCGACACTGAACAAGTTCAACACATGAAGATGTGTCGACACAAAGGTGTTGTGATCAACACTTACAAGAATTCAACTAAGTGCTGAAGAACAAGGAGTTGTGTCGACACTCAATATTAGTGTCGACACGTGATGAAGAAGCAGTATCGAGGATAGTTGTAAGGAAAAAAAAATTCTACAACACAAGGAGTTTTGTCGACACCTTGAAGGCTAGTGTCGACACTTTGTTAACTTGTGTCGACACTTAGTCTATAAGT